>BMAV01006154.1:0-40487 GCA_019973955.1 Trichonephila inaurata madagascariensis | reverse complement strand
AATATTTAATTCGTTGAAGAGCTTGCCTTGGTAAATTTTAAAAATATTATGGATATATATTTTAACTGAGTTACTCACAAAAAAATTCTTCCAATTAATTTACTATTTACTACATACCTATTCAAAGCTATGTATATTCAACCCCTTAAACAATTATTTTTCTTTCATCCAAAATGATTTTTTAAAAAAAAAAAACATTTTTTCTTGTTTATAATTAAACAACATAATCATTCACACCTTCATCACAAAAGAAAAAAAAAATACTGGATTAAAAGTATTTCAGTACCATAGACAAACTACATCATCTTTTCAAAACACTAGAATTAAACAATACACTGTAAGAATTAAAAAAAACACACACACACAAATCAAAGAAAAAAAGAAAATATCAGTGCCCCTACGGTATACGGGCAAATCTCTTAAGAAGTTAGGGAATCTAACGACGTAGGCAGAAATTCTTTTTAAAAAATGCACCTCTTCTTATTGATGACACAAAAAATATCTTAATTTGCACGGTAACTGTTTAAAAGAAGTATATATGCTGCTCAGCATGGTGAAACAAATTTCTTTTACACATGGTGGGATTTACATTTACCTACCAATATGGCGGGATTAACATTTACCTAACAACATGGTGGGATTTACAATTACACTCACGGGCAAGGAGAAAAATTTCGCGCCGGCTGCTACAAACCTCATTCCACCAGCTAGAGCGTGCAATCGGCTAAATTCCTGATGTCCCTTGACGCATTTACGTATGCATTATGATGCATTTACGTATTCTTCATTGATTCAAAATTGACATTAAACTTGTTCTACTTCTAAAATTTAGATAGAAATTAAAATTTTGTAATTAGTTAAAGATGTTCAAATACAAAGATTATTCAGAAAGTTTTTTAATGTACAAATAAAAACGTAATTCTTATATTATACATGCTTTTTTAAATCGCGTGAATTTTATCTGTTTTTATGTTGAACACACACAATATGTACTTTTTGATGGAAAGTTTCTGTAAAAAGCATAAATTGGCAAACAGTGAAGAGCACGAATTGAGTGGTTAAAAAAAGTTCTTTCTCATGTACCATTTAAATATGGCGTCATATAAATTCGGCCCATTGCCAATGTAATTCTTGACTCAAACAATACCATCTGCTAGAATTGAGCTCTTAATTAATTTTTTTCATAGGACTTTATGTGCTGTTGGCGGTCAAACTGTAGTTTTCTGTACATTATTAGCACTACAATGTAATCAACCAACATCAGCCTCTCATCCAAACTTTCTTTCGGTTTTTCTCATCATTTGTACTCCATTCTTTGAATATTCCCGTGGCCGTAGTAGCCTAGTGGTCATGGATCATGGCTGGCTTGTCACGAATTCGAGCCCAGTACCATTAAAGACCTGTCGTGTAGAGGAGCGATGCACGTTAAATCTGACAAAAGATCAAAAGTCCTTCCGTTGGTGTGGTGTGGTAGTTAGGAGAGGGTGGTGCCAGCTCACAGGTGTCGTCCTTGTCACTTGAACATTGTTCAAAATTACGAGTAACATCATCATCAAAAGCCTCCATGCAGCTGAACATTGCGACGCACAGTGGGAAGTTTTCCCAACCTGGCGCTCGGAAAGTCCAAAAATGAAGTTGCGCGAAATAAAAAACAACCCACTATTGATGGTCCGCATAGGTTCCCTAGCCATGTGGTAAACAGTTTTCGTCAGTACGCGAATGGAAATATTCTACAATCAGCGGTTTACATAGAGTTTCTTTTTGCTACAAGAAACACTTTCGAGCGTCATTTTCTAGTAAAAAGTTCAATCGTTTCGTCTGAAAAAGATTTTTCAAATTTTAGCGTTTTTTTTTAATTCATGCCATGGGTAAGTAATTTCTTGATTTGACTTTCAAATTAAGTTCAAGTATGATTAAAAATTCGTAAAATATAACATTTAGTACAGCATGTAACTCCTACTAACATATGTCGGTATTTTGTGTTTATTGGAGTGGAACTTTTGGGATTGACACGGATTGTGATCACAGTATCACTTAAGTCGCATAGAGTAGATATAGACCTTTAATTTAATACCAAATTTAGCTGCTACTTCCTGCTATTCCTAAAGTTCTGATTTTGTTTCAGCGTTGACCGATGATATTACACGGCGTGCCTTATTCAATGTATGGAAGGAAGAGCAAGATACTAGCGCAAAGCTAATGTTGTTTTGAGTTTAGTTTGGACTATACAACGGACTTTGATAAATATAAGGACCAGCAGCAATTAAAATTTAGAAAAATTGCTAAAAATTTCTGCTCGTTTGTAGGGGAAAAATGGATGAGGTGCCATAGAAATGAAAAGTTCTCCAAGTCGCACGCGCGCGCGAATGATACGTGGTTGTCGGGGAGTAAGATTTATATTATATTTTATTATTTTTAAGAAAAAATATATAGCTAATATTTTAGTGTTTTATTTTATGTTTATTTAAGCTTATAATAATTATTTTTTCAGAATTATAAACTTTAAAATGGTTTTTCTCGTTTGTGTTTTTTCACATTCAAAATACTACTTCTTCAACAATTATTTACCAATCGCTTCTATTTTTTCCTTGTGTTTTATAGGTAATGCATGTAACTAAATTAGGAATCCATTTTGCTGTAAATTGAATACTGATTTTTTTTAAAAAAATTAAATTTTGGAAATATTAGACTTTTAGTTGAATTTTAGCATATATATATATAAATCTCAACATTTATTATTTTTTTTCTCCAAAACTAATTAAGGTATTGTAAAATCTATCCCTAAAGGTGTTTAAAGTATCCTCAGAAGTATTACAAAAATTTCATGTCAAAAAATTAATCAACACAAAAAGAGTAGAATTTTAAAAACTTCCAAGTTTTTTAAAAGAAATTAAATTTGTAAAATTGTGTGAATAATATGTGAAAAATTTTATCTCATATCATTTTATTAAATTAACATTATATGAAATGCTAAAATGTAATTTTTAAATACATAAATAAAAAAAATGCTCAAAGCGTGTGCCGAGTCCTTTTAATCACTACCTATTATCCTTTATTGTATATGTACAATGTTATGTTTGATTGTATTTGTTTAATATTTAACAATCATTAAATTTAAGTTTTTTAACTTGCTACGCTATTGCTTGTATATATACTCCCACGTGTAAATTACTGCTTCTGTTAATATTCTTAGATCCTTTTTCAAAAACTAGTTCCACTAAGCAATCATTTATTCTTGATCAAATTCAAACTTGACATAAATTAGTTAAGATCCTATTAATTTTATTTGTTAGTAAAAAACAGAAAATAATACCCAATTTACATTAATTACTATGATTTTAGATCATTATGAAGTCTTTAAAGCCATAAAATAATTTCCGTGCTCCAGATTGGGAAAACTGCCCACTGTGCGACGTTAATATTCACTCACTTAGAATATTCATAACACCGAATCAAATTGATATTATGTTGATTAATTATACATTTAAAAACTACTGTGAACAAAAAAGGTTGCCTTTAAAACTTTCCAATCCTGGCACAAAAACATGCTTCCATTGCTTAAATCCAACCCCGATTAATAGTAACTCAGTTAGGAATATTTGAACTAAACTTAGATAACAGTACTGTACTTCATAAGATTCTGATTATAATTTCAAATTTTTAAGAAATGTTAAAATGATAAACGTTATGAATTATTAATTATTAATGTGATTATAGTGAAGTCGAACTCCAAAATTTTTTTTAATTTAACATAAAATATTTTACTTAATGCATTAAAACTATTCAGATTTATTAAATAGTTTTTTTCGAATGTTTGACGAATAAGCAAAGTGGTTTTTTTTGTTATAAAAGTTTAACTGGAAATAAATTGGTTAAAATTTTGAATGCCAACTAATTTCATCAGAATTGTTATCAAAATGAAAAATAAATTTATAAAAAAGAGACCCGAATAACTTGTTAGCTTTAAAAACTTCTTAATGTAATTAGCATAACATAGTATGATAGATTGCAATACATTTAGAAAATGAATAAATTCTTACTTTGTGTCAGAGGGGGAAAAAAGCAAATGTTATTCTTTATAATGCTATGATAATGGTTTAAAAATGAAATTTAAAAAATAAAAAAATAAATTAATAGGTATATACTAATACAGATTATATATTATATTCTACATCAATATACATTGGGACTGTACTTTATAATGACTTTCCATTAATGTGTCATTTTATTGCTTTAATACATCCTTGATTCTTCTTGCCACGCACTTTAAGAGAGGTTGAAAGGTTCTTTTTTACAATATCTGAGTAAATTCTTAAAGAATAGTAATTTCTAATAATTTGGAACTTGATGGTTGTTGATTTAGATATTGCATGACTGTGTGTTAACCACATCCCACAATTGTTCGATAGGATAGAAGTCTGAGGAATGGAGTATAGTAAACTCATTTTTCTCAAGCCAGTGTAATACCAGCACAATGACAGCACGCATTCTTCTGTTCAAAATACCCATTGCCATTCTTAAAATTCATCAATATTATAGGACGTATTTGTACAATGATATTTAGATAGGATGTATTAATCTGACAAACATTCACAAAAAATTAAGATTAGAAAGTATGCCAAAAAACATACTACTAAATTTATCATTGCTTCCACGAACTTAAGTATTCCAATTATGTATTAATGATCCATGCTTTCGAATTGTTCCCATCAAATTCTAATCTCCTTTCTGCATGATGTCACTTAAATTGAGATTCATCAGCTTACAATACCTACCTAAAATATATTATCTTCTATTATATAATTGTGTGATGACATTTTGACATTTGCATCAGATAGCAAAGGTGTGTTTTCACAGGTTTTAAGCTTCCATATATACATAAGTTGCAAACTTTGTACTTATATAGAAATGCTTTGAAAAGATCTTTGATTAAGATCTGCAGCAATTTCCTGTATTTTTACCGCTCTGTTTATTGTTTCTGTTACCAATTATTCCCCATTCGGTGACAATCACAATAGCGGTAAGATTCTTACATGCTATTTGCATCATTTTCCCCTATCATCTCACACTAAAAATCTGTCATATTATTTTATACCAGTATATTCACGAATAATTTCCCTTCACTACTGTCTCACGAACTCCATTCTATAACAAAAAACAAGTAATATAAAAAAAATTAAGTCAATTCCTACTCAGATCAGTGTTTCTCAAAATGTGGGGCGCGCCTCCCCTTGGGGGGCGTGATAACTCTACGAGGGGGCGCGAGCATATTGAAAAGTTGAAAACAAAAGGATATTTAAAAATTATTAATTTATTGAAAGTAAACAAACAAAATACTTTCTAATATAATAAAATATAGAATACACATTTACACAGATAGAACCTACTTATAAATGTAACAGTACTGTAAAATGCATATTTTATTATTAATTTATCTATACTAAGCTAAGAACAAGTTTGATAATTGTCAGTGAACCCATGGGCTTGTGTGTATTTACACTTATCTTGATACTTTATAAGATTTATAATTAGTTCCTTTACTGCCGATTAAAAGTTACGCGATTCGCTCCCAAATGCCACCGTTTACCACGTAGACGAGGGTATTTTGATGGGTTTTTTTAGGGAAGGGGGAGGAGAAAAGAAATAAATAAGCAAATCCTCTGAAATAAGTATAACCTTCGCAAACACTGCCAAGGTCGTTTTAAGGCATTCCAAAGCCTTCGGGGATAATTTTATGGATAGCAGTGCAAAGAAAAGATCGTACTTCGGAAAGACATATATATACGTGCAGAAAATTAATGCTTTGGCTTAGCGAGATATTTATAAACGCCGGTGTTACATAGAGGTTAAAGTCACATTGCAGCTTTAGTGTCAAAGTATAGTATTATTGAATTCAATATATTGTTATCGTATGGAGGGAGGGGCGATGAAAATGATGATTGAATAGTGGGTCACGTATATTGAAAGTTTGAGAAGCACTGACTTAGATCAACAAAGAAAATTTTTATTTTAGCTACATTTATTAAATAATTACAATTAATATAAATATGTTTATACATATTACAGAATAACAACATTAAGTGGTAATTAATTTTTATTAATTATCATTAAAGTATCCTATTATCATAAAAAATAATCGTGTATATAAAATTTAACTTCGACTAAATGTTTTAAAACGTGAGAAAAAAACCTTTTCAAGTTTTGAGACAAGTCGCAAAAAATAATGCCAACATGGCTGTACTTGTAATTCCTTAAATAACTAGTTTTCATCAATTAATTTTTATTAATTATAATTGATTCGTTGTATTGTCATCCAAAATAATCATGTATATAAAATTTCAGTTCAAATGAGCGCTTTAAAATGTATTTTATTACCGATTGAAAATTTTACCAAGAAAAATAAATAAATATATAGAGAGTGTGAGCTAGTAGTAGGAATTGAAAAAGGACGCACCAAGAAGGAGTCGCCCGATTGTAATGCAATTTCACATGCAAAGACATTTGTACCGAAAATGCAGATGATTAAAATTTTGTGTCCAATGAATGAAGAGCGGGAGCTGCACCGCATCGGATCTGCGTACTCAGCAGGTGTCTATCAGAAGCGATTCTCAATCTGATGGTGAAAATTTCTGTTGCCATGCGATTTAAAATGCCTTTCAACGACTGAAAAAATGACTCGCCGCAAGATTTGAGCTCATTACAATCAACTGTCAGAGTTTGAAAGAGGTTGTATCATTGGATTGAAAACGGGAGGTTGGGGAAATCGAAGAATCCCTCGTCATATGGATCGAAACGATGCGGCCATTAGAATATGCTGTTAATAATGGGTGGACAACGGCAGATTTAAGCATCAAGATGGTAGCGGTTGACCTAGTGCCACTGCGGATAGGGAGGACAGATTGTTTGTCATATCAGCTCTCACGGTGCTTGATTCATCGTTATTAACCATCAGAAGTGTCACCCGCACACGAATGTCCAACATGACCATTCACAGACGCTGATAGAGCGTTATTTTCGCTCCTACTGACCACTTCATCAACTGCCACTCACGCCTGCACACTGTAGAGCCAGATTTCAGTGGTTGGAATCAGGTTGGAATCCTGCTTAATGGGAACGTATAGGTTTTAAAGACGAATCCCGCTTCCAACTGTGTCCTGACGATCATCGAAGACGTGTTTCTCGATGCCCAGGGCAGCGTGCCGATCCTTCTTCCATTATTGCAAGTCACACAGACCTTCAACCAGGAGTTAGGGTCTGGGGTGCCTTTTCTTCTGACAGCCAGACTCCTTTGGTCGTCATTAGAGGCAACTTGCAGCACAGCAGTTTGACGATGACATTCTAAGAACTGTTTTGCTACCTTTCCTTTTCCAGTACCCTGGCCTTATTTTTCAGCAAGGTAATGTCAGACCACATACGCCACGTGTTGCTATGAACTACCTTACAGCTTGTCCAACACTTCAGTTCCCAGCCAGATCCCCAGATTTCTTTCCAATGGAGCATGTCTGGGATATGATGGAAAGACGACTGTGTCTGCCACGGAATGCCGATAACCTGGCCTGAAAATTTGAGAAAATTTGGCAAGGAATACACAGGAGACCATAGGCTGCTTTATCACTCTATGCCACGTCGTGTTGCAGATTGCATCCAGGCTTGAGTTAGATCAACACCTTATAGAGCTCGTTACTTTATAACTATGTAACTCTGAAATAAATCATTCAATTTTTCTGAAATTTTAATCATTTTCTATTCTATACATAATCTTTTGACCAACCAATGTTTGTCTCTATACGAAAACTTGTTCTTGGTGCGTCATTTTTTTTTTTTTTTGTTATAGAGTGTATGTTCTCTAATTTTCTTATAGCTACCTTGCCCACTAGCTTCAACACTGTGATGCAATAAATAACACATAAAACTTTCAGTTATAAGGTAATAATAAATTTTCTCTCAATTTAGATGGGGGACTATCAAAGTTTTATGAAAAATCTAAAAAGGCTTTATTAAAAAAAAATTGAATGAACGATAATGTTATTAATTCACATATATTCAAACTCACACAATGAATTGGTGCATAGTGTATCTAGGTTAAAAAAATCGTGTACACATTTATTTGCATATCTAAACAATACATTTTGAATTACTGCCACATAATATTCTGACAAGTAATGACACTAAATAAACAGAAAACACTTTTTTTCTCCTTTCTCGATACATCATACGATAGACTGTGCTTTGTTATAATGCTAACAGGATTAATTGAGGTTAAATGAAAATTACAGGATAGTATATTGAAGTCATATTTATTATAATAAAAAATATTGACTATAATCTAGATAGAAAAAAAAATTCTACATTTCAACATTTTTTATATGTATAATGAAATTGGAATCTGCATTGATATTTAAATATAATATTCATTTAAATTACAAAAAATTTTAAAAGTCAGCAATAGAAGAATTGCAAAAAGGCATTCAGATGCTGTTTAAACATAACCAGATAAATACAAACAAAAATTATTCGGAGGATGGTTTTATTGTTGGCATAATTCTTGTAGCGATATTATAAATTAGGTTTTATTCTGAATATTTCGGAACAAAAGTTATTTTACGTCGAAACGCTTAAGGATAAAACATAACTGACAGACAATAATTTTAAAAAGAGTTGAATTTATTTAATAAAAATAGTTCTATTACTTATTTATTTAAAGCAAGTTTCAAATTGAAAATTATATATTGATGTTACTCAAGGCTTTTATAGTCCTAAATGGTAAACGGAAAGTATCAGAATCTAGTATTATTATTAATGTGTTAGGCATAGTTATTTTAATTTTAGCATTTTTTAGAAATACATGAAATAACAAAACTTTACTTCCTCTACATTTCTGCCATTGAATTCTAATTGACCTCCCAAGGAAAATAAAGGAAATGAAAACTCTTTAGGGCCTTATTCCAGTTTCAAAATCATATTAATTTATTTAAAATGTAATAATGGGTTTGGAAAATGAAAATGATATTCCTTTAACATTGAAACTATGCTTATTTTTTCTTGTCCCTTTTAAATTTAAAGTTGTACAATACAGTAAGGAAAGAAATGACAAAACGAATCATTAATACAAATAATTAAAAATCATTTTCATAGTATTTAAAAAAGTACTTCTATGAATTCTGTGATAAAAATAAATTGATACAAAATACTTTCATATTTTTGAAAGAAATTAAAGTATATATTTATTTCTCGGGAAAAAAAGAAGTAAAGACTATATATATATAAGCATTTGAAGTTTGTGTGGCATAAGCTAATTAATTAAAAAAAATTCACTAAAAATTCGGTTGATTGTAATAGTAGAAGTTTCTGTCATGATGGAAGGTCTCAGAAAACAATATATATTTTTTCGAATTATAAATTGCTGCTTGAATTATTTAATTAAAATAAAACCAATACTTTTTCAATGCTTTAAAAAGGAAATAAAACAGTTATTTATGACTTTAATTTGGATTATTTTTCCTATAATTTTTTTAGTTATTATAAGAAAAAGGTATGTAACTGTATATTAAATAAAATAATTATTTTCAAAATAGAAATATTTAATTGTTTTGGGTTTTTTTTTGTTCCTTTCATTGATAAATGATATTTTTAAGGTATTGAATTAAATTACTTATTTGAAATTTGAATTTTGATATCGAATTAAATCTTTCAGAGAAAATATTTTGAAATTATTTTCTTTTGAAAAATAAGAAACCTTTTTCTTTATTATTTTAAACTAAAACAATATGCTGCTAATTTGCTAATAATTGCTATTTTCTGAAATAAGTTTTTGGTTGGCTGATTATGGTGCGCATGATATAGGATGATAATTTCTAAATTATTAACAATTTTTAAGTTTAAATATTCATGACTAAGATTTATTCGTATAAATTTAATCTTTTTGATAGTAGATACACATAATTATATATAAAGTATTATAAATTAAAATCCATACATATCTGACAAAATGTAGTTTCAGTTTATTCCTGTAAATATAATAACATATATCGCAGAAAATATGCTTTTCAACACGTATAAAAATGTTTTAAATGTTAATTTAATAAAAATTCCAATAGTTGTTTTATTGTTTATTTTATTATAGAGTCTACATATTCACAAAGAGTTTAGGATAAAACGGTTTTTAAATATATATATATATATATATGAATAACATTTTATTAAGAACAACATGAATAAGAAACACAAAGAAAACAATGTAGTTCTTTCTTTTGAATCTTAGTAAAATGATGAGGACTACATTCGACTTGGTGACCCCTCGCCAAACTACCACATCATGCCAACAGAAAGAATCTGAGCCTTTATACATTTAACATGCTTCAACACCTCTATACAGAGGGCCTTCAGTGGCTCTAAGCCCGAACTCATGACACGCGTTTGTGACCACATTCACTATACTACCTCTCCGATTTAATGCATAAGAATAAATTTACACATATAGCAAATAACTATATCCATGCTTGTTCAAATAACTATATATAAGCACTTATTGGCTTCTACTACTTCAATATTCTTCCTTATTTGTGGATAATGTAAGGTAAACATTTATAGTTAATGCCCATATAAGCATTATGGATTTCATTTCCAGTATTTATTAGTTATTAAAACCCCTTCGCAAGCAATCTCTAACAATATCCCAATTACAGACTGACTGCAGTAATTGCTGTTGCTTTCTGCTTACTCATCTCATTTACATGCGCCGAAATAGATCGAAATATATCCTGTATATTTTAATATGCATTGCAATGGAAATGTTTCAAATCCCTTATGAATTTGGTTATCCTCTTGGGCATAATAAGACCCAAATAATCTCATAGTTGAGGCCAGATTTATCAGCTTCCGTTGGTTATGCTATATTTATTTTGTATTCGAGACCATTAAGTTTTAACATACAAATATGACTCATTTATGAAGCTTCATTCAGTGGCTACATTTGTGGAATGGGGAAATATAATTTAAGTACTGAAATATACAATTAGAGAACATATCATGTGTGTTGAAATCAATTTCTTCCCTATCTAAATATTTCGTGCTCTATCTTGTCTGTTACATTTCTTTTAAAAAAGGAGATATTAATAAAATGTTCTTTGTCCAAAAAATGTATTCAATATTTAGCTCTAATAGAATTCAAAATAGTTCTCCGAGAGAGATTCTCCGTTTTTGCCTGAACCTATTCACCTGAGGTACAATGGGTTAAGCAAGATTTAACTCTAGGAAACAAAATAAGTCCAATAGAGCTAAAACCTGGTGAATAAGGAGGATGCTCCATCACATTAATGTTTTTGCTGGTCAGAAACTACTTGAAAGATAGGGCCGTGTGTGCTAGTGCCTTGTCTTGGTGCAACAACCATCCATCGTTCCCAATTCTGGCCTTTTTCTCCAAATTCTTTCATGAAGTCTCTTTACTACTTCAATGTAGTAGTGTTGATTAACAGTCTGAGAACTGATTTGAGTGCGAACCCCCTCATATAATGAATTTGGGCTATGTTTTGGTCTGTGATCGTTTACCTTGGGTGCCCAGCACGTTCATCATCTGCCACACTGTCTCCTCACCCTGAAAACCACTTTTGCCATTCAGACACATGTGCAGGAGACAAAGTTTCATATATCCATAAGCCTCGGTTAAGATTTAAAATGTTTAGGAGGCGTATGTCATAAGTTTCACAAGAAACTAGAAGTTTATTCGACATTTTCCCTGCAGAATGTACATGGACGTGTTGACACAAGGAAGCAATGTCCCCAACTGGCGTGATCAGCTAAGACGCAACTGCCCAAATGGATAGAGTAAGTGCGTGGGTTGACGTCTTCAAATAGTTGTTGCCAACTCCATTCTTTTTTTAAGATACACATTTAGTCTCGTTTTTTTGTGTCTCATCTTGTATTTATCTAGGTGAGCTTAGTGTTTTTCAATTTACTTATGAGTTTTTATACTTAAAAACTATGCCGAATTTCAAAACTTCTTTTAAAAAATTTCAGCCATTTTAGTGATTTAATTTGTAATATTTTATATACGATTTAATTATTTCTTCACATTAAAAATTATTTCAAGCATTTAGTCTTTAAAATGTAATCTATTTTCTTATTAAACACTAAAATCGGCGGTAGCTACTTTCATCACTAGAATTGATATTAAGTTGATCTAATAAAAAATTCCCACAGTAAAAGCAATTGCTTTTGTGTGTGTTCATGTTAGCTTTTTCGTTAGAAATGTCTAGGCAAAGATATATAACAAAGATATATATTTTTACAAATGCCTTAGAAACGCAAAGTTTGAAGAATTTTGAAACATAACACTTACCATCATTGATCGTTTGAAAGCGTAGAAGGGTGATATTTTAGTGGCTAAAGTGATATTTTAGTTGAGCCATAAATTTGAATTCTGATTTCTTGGAAGTCATCGTGTATTAAAGTAAATAAACCTTTAAATTTATCAGAATTCAAAGTTTTGGAGAAACATGTAAAATGATAGTGCAGTATCAGATCAGATGTTGATTTTGTCCTTTGATTGGGGTTCAAAATTCAGAGAAGTATTTGAGTATGGTAATCGAGTTTTAGCGCAAAGCAAATATTGACGAATGGAACAGAAATGTGTAAAAGTATATGAGCAATTTGATATATGGGCCCCATCTACTTTGGAAGTAAAATTAAAAGAAGAAATTATAATATGTTTCAGAATATAGGTAAAAATAAACGGACGGCATACGCATTTTAATTTGAAATATCTTTAGTTAACTGCTACATTACTACAGTCTTTAATAATATTATTCCAAACCTAATTTTTATTTTAATCAAAAACAAAGTTAAATTCCTGTTTGATTAGGCTCTATTATGATTGTAAAATAAAAATTTCAAAGAAAATTCAACAAGGATACTTAAGGTATCCAACTGGTTTCGGAGTCAATTTTCCAAAGTATGACTTAAATAATTATTTAACTACTGTTTTGTGTGTAAACAACATTATAAAAATACAGTAAACAGAATTTTGGGAAAAATTATTTTTCAAAATATTGAGAAGTCTGAAACAAAATATTACAAGCATTTGTCCTCTTGTTAACAATTCAATATATATATATATATATATATATATTACAAAAAAATAAAATTTTTACAGGGTTACAATTCTGTAATATTTAATTATCTGTATACTAAAAAAACTAAAGTTTTACTATAAAATTTTATGAAATACGGGTATCGACATAAAAAAAAATAAAAATAAAAAAAAACCAACACACAAAGAATGTTTTTTTTTTAAAAAAACAACTTTTTTTCATATAAACTTACATTAAAAAATAACTTGAACGAAAAATTACCCTTAGCTTTTAGCACAAAGCTTTTATTATGATACAAACTCAAATTTCATAAGAATATTTCAATTATTTGAAGAGATATCACTATTACTGTGAACAATTATATACAAAATAACATTCTCCAGAAAATGCAACGTATCTCTGCGAAATTGTGCTCTCTGGAAATCTCTTCTTTTTTCACTTTACTGATCTAGTTTTTAGCATGACTTTAATTTAATAAGAAAAATATCTATAACGCTATATAAAAAGTACTAATAATCTAGCTTTCGAATGGGTTACTGATAATCTAATGGATCTAATTTTGAACGTAACTGACAAAAAGATAGCAACTGGTTTGAATCAAAACAAACATTGCAAAATATTTTAAATGAATAAAAATCGTATGTTGTGGGTAAAAATCAACTGTTAAAATTCGATTTATGCTTACTCCTCCCCCCTCCCCTCTCCATAAAAAAACCCAGCTCTAACTCTTTTTTTTCCAAATTGACTCAGAGTTAAAAATAAGATATTTTTAGAAAGCTTATTAACAGGCTATAAAAATAGACCAAAAATAATTTTCGATTTTTTTGATGAAAATGACGATTTTTTATATATATAAATCAGTCTTATACTTTAAATTCATACATTCTTGTTGGAGGAATGTGGCATAAAAATAAGAAAAATTTAATAGAACTCTTTGGAAGGGTAAAAATATTCTTTGTAGTTTCTAGTCTCCAAGTGGTTAAAAATATTATTAAGTAAAACAATTTTTTATTATTACAAAAACATAAGTAGTGTAAGTTGCTTTGCATGTGTTTTTCATTCAAATGTGTTTGAAAACAGAATTGTATAGTGTGACATAGCCATCCTGTGATGACCATGTCTTGCCGGTTCCGCGTAAGCTAGAGGTGTGGGATTATCAAAATGATGAGACATAATTCTTAATACAACTTTTATTAAGAGTAACTTATAATACTTAATTTCTAATTTGACAAATTTAATTAGAGTGAGAGTCAAGCTCAAATTAAATCATGTATTTAAGTCAGATCACGCAACTAGATCCTCTATCTCAATTATCCTAAATAATCTTGTTTATCTAATAACTTATATCTAATATTACCTTTTCCAGTTCTGGTCCCTTGACCTAGAGAATATTATCTATAAACTTTATATATGAAGATTCTTGATCCGCAAGGTAGCTAATTCTTGATCCTCAAGATTCCACACTAAGCTTTGTCACTCTATCGATCAGAATAATTCCACAATACAATCTCTGAGCCTGCTACGCTATATCTAGGTTTGCCACGCTATCCTTTTATAGTATATCTCATTTACATATTCGATCCGTTTCTCTTCTTGGTATTGGGTTGGATAAGTTTTGCCATTAATCGTGGCCGTCAAAGAACTTAGGAGTCATGTTAATCAGAAAGACGCGAGAGACGTCACAATAGTTGCATGAAATACAAAAAAACTGCAAGGTATAATTTAATTATTTATTGAATATTTTTGTTCACTAAGAGATTAACAAAATTTTGTGAATTTAAAACCTCAAGAATGGAAGAAAAGGGAGCACATATTTTGTTAAATATATAAAATGATGCGTTTAATACGTAATTTAAGAATTATTTTTTATAAAGAAAGATAAATGTACTTTTTGTACCGGTTGTCTATAATTAAATTTAAAATTTGCGAGCAGTATTTAGCAAAAACTATACAACGGACTTGCATGAAATTTGGGTAATGGCAGAATGAAATGTTGGAATTTTATCGAGGAAAAAATAAACAACTATTTTCAAAAAACACCCCTGGGTGGCATATCATCGCTTTATTGAGAACTTATAAATAGTCTACTAAAGTTTACAAAACATGCTCGATATGCTCCCCAACATTGTCTACTACCATCTGGAGACGTAAATTCGCCTTTTCAACAGTTAAAAGTAGCATGAACTGGGGAATGGTATTCACATGGTATTCTATGCTTTCTTTAAGATCAGATAGAGATGTGATGGGATCACGGTAGACCATGGCCCCTCAGAGTCAAAAGTCGCAAGGATTCTAGATCTAGGAGGCCAAGCTGTAGGAAAATGCCGGCTGATGATTCTGTCGACACCGAAATGGTGGCGAAGCACTTGTTTCGCACAAAGGCCTATTTGTAGAGGAGCACCATCCTGTGTAAACACTGTGGTTGTATCGCATCGCCTGAATGACGGATTGATCTAATAATGAAGCGCATCGTTGACCTATGAAGGTACGTGCCAAAAGGTCTGTGGCGCAGAGCTTTTCGAAAAAGAAATAGACCTACAATGAAGGTTGCAGTAAAATCATAATAGGAATGAGTAGGAATTGATATGGGTTTATACCAACATAAATACGACAATTGTTCATGTTAACCGCTCAGATGAAAATGGCTCATGGGTCCACAAAATGTTTCATAGACAGCCATCGTGGAGCTGAACTCGCGCAACGAAAGCGTTTGTCGACTATCCAGATCATCGGGTAAGAGCTGTTGTATTAGCAACAGTTTATAGGGATAGTAGCGTAAGATCTTTAAAAGAGCTTATGAACCGAGAAGCGAGGCTGATCAATAGATGCTGCTATACGCCAAAAACTACTGCTGCCGATGGTTTTCGTTCTGTCTTCCTCCACTAGCGTCATCTACTACCTGGGCTGCAATACACTTACTTCTCCTTCCTGGCTGAATCCCCAATGTTCCTGTTTCATCGAATCTCTTAATCATGGTAGGAGAATATATATATTTTTTTTTTGGTAAAACAATTTCACCAGTAAAGCATGTTCTTGGAGAGTCAATGACATCTTTTTTGACTTAGAAGCAAGTATGTCTGCTGTTCGTCACTAGACCCTTTACATCCCTCAGGTTGCTACGCGAGCATTGGATTACTATGGTTACTATATTTGCATATATCAATAGTATACATTGCACATCACCATCTAGTAGCGGTTTCTAATGCTCGTTGTTTTTGTCTTTGCGTAAAATTCACATCATTTCATTCTGCCGTTACCGAGTTTTCATGCAATTCCGCTGCACAGTTTTTCTACAGACTGCTCGCAAAATTCAAGTTAAATTATGAAAACCTGGTATAATTCACTTAAAACGATAAATTTGTATAAATAAATAAATTAAAGAAAAAAATACACAAGAAAAAAAAATAACATGAGCTTATCTTAACTATTAAATAAGAAACTTAGGTAGTTAATTATTCATTGGAAATTAAAAGTTCCAAAAACGTTAACTATTGCACTAACGAAAACTCAGTGCTTGAAATTTATTCATAGTTAAAAGAATAAAACTAGTGTGCTTAAACTATGCAACATTCCACACTATCTTTTACTTCAAATGCAAATCTACAGGGAGATCGATGTTAAAATTTCCATGAAAAAATTTGTTGATAACCCTGCTTTTTGATCTATCTATGTATCGTGACGGATTGGATAATTTTTATAACAATATTGAGTTTAAATCTAAGAAGGCTTTTTATCTTGCAAAATTAAGCTTATTAAAATTCATAAAAACTGAAATTAGCTGAAAGCTTAGATACATACACTAGTAAACACTAGTAAATTTAAAATCAGTATTTACAATAGAAAAGATAATTTTAATTTTAATTTATTATTTCAGTCCCATACTGGAACAATAATATCCATATATCAATGTATATGTATATAACTATTTACAAGAAAATTGTTATTTTTTTTCCTAGCAAAAAATCCAAATAAATAATACTAACCAATGTAACAAGATACTTGAAAGAGCGTGACTGCCCTATTAATTTCTTTAGATATTACATTCATAATACGTTAAATGATAATTTAATTTAGTTTGAAAAATTTTAAACAATTTATTTATTGTTCTTGTTTATTGTTATCACAATAATTTATCTAATTCGGATAATTATTTGAATAAATTCCTTTGTATTATTTCTTGTAAACTCTATTTTGTATAGTTTTGTAATTTTATGCATACTTTTTAGACTTCTTTAAGACATATTTAAAAAAATAATTTTCCTGTTTTCTTCGTCTAATATGTTGCTTCCAAAAAGACTTAAATTCAGAATATTTTTTTCCACGTGCTTTATTGTGATTTGTATTCTTGATGGAAACAAAATAGATCTCACAGATTGCCATTTCGATATTTATATAATATAATGTTTAGGCTTTTTTCTACAAATTAGTTCGAATACTTTTACATTTTTTAAATATTTACATTAGTTTAAACTGTATTTTCTCTTTTCGCATTCATTCTACCCAATGATAGAATCAAAATAAAGAGGAAAGCACATAAATGACATGAAATAATTTTAATTCTGTGTATTTTATTCCTAAGCTATATTATATATAAGCCTATAGGTGTGACCGTGACTACTTTGTGTGTGGACGTGGACACTATTTACTTGTACATATAAAGATAGAGGGAGAGTGTGTATATATATATATATATATATATATATATTGTTACGTTGATCGGGGGTTGGAGGATTTTATGAAGATCAGTCGCGAAGAACAAGACAGTTCCTTAAGAGCGATGAGAATTTATTGTAGAAAATCCAATCCTTCAAATACAGGATTCAGCAGTAATATTCACAAAATAAATCTCAGAAGGTCTTTACACCTTCAACAGCACTCAGGCACAATTATCATCGTCTAAAATACACGTATTTAAAATATTATCACAAGAAATCACTCATTCAACAGCCAAAGTAATCATTAATCGCTTCAACAGTCTAAGCAATACTAACTGATCGCTAGTCAAAACCAGACTGACTGACTTTCGGCAAGCTCTTTCTCTATTTATATTCTTCGCGGATAATTCTAGAAAAACACGTCTGCGTCATCAGTGGATTTCTCTATTGATTTCTAGAAAAATTCACAGAGGGTTCCGAACTCACCAAAAATGGTAATAAAGTCACTAACATGGTTGCCAAATATGATGTCAACTTGGTTAAATCGCCAAGATTTCACCAAGTTCCCATTGAATCACCATTATAAATTAAGGGACGGCGTTTGATTGTGAATATTACAATTTTGACGTAAATTAAATCTACTTTAGAGTAAGATATATATATATATATATAAAGAGTCATTACACATCTAAATGCAATTGTTTACACTGTTTTATACAACATTTGTAACACTTCCTCTTCCTAAAAGACTGCACGTCCCGGGCAGTACAATCCCTGAGTAAGAGGCATCTATTTACAGACACACATAAACTATTGTCATAATAATCAAATGTAAAGTATCAAATACTCGACAGCCCATACAAAGCAAATAATTTCAAAATACATGAACAAACACAAACATAAACTGCAACACTAAAATAAACCTGAGGAATTAAAAGATAAATAATTTACATTGTTTACAAAATAATTAGTGACCATGGTCCGAACTTAAGGATTTTATTCATCTTAGCCAAGATAAGGGGCTAGCCTATTGTAATGTATTACCTTCGGTTTTGAGTGTGGTGATTTCTGTATCCAAACCACAACATCATTCAGTCTTTCTAGGACTATGTAAGGACCTTCCCAGTTGGTCTGTAGCTTCGGAGAGAGTTCTTTGCGGCGTTTTGGATTCCATAACCACACTCTGTCGCCTTCGTGGAAGTCGTGTCTGGTTGCTCTTGCATCGTATCGGGTCTTGATATTCTCTGAACAGATGTTCAGATAAGAACATCTATATATTGTAACGGTAACACACACACACATTTACCATTGTCTTTATTTGTAAACATTCTGTAACTTAAGTCACTTTTGACGCTTTTTTGTTGTTGTTACTTATGTCCCCTGATTGACAGTAGCATCTGATCAAAGCCCATGAAATTCTTAGTGGTAAGGGGGTAGTTGAACGGCGGTCGTTATCCGTAGCTTTGAGCACCATACAGGCGACAGTACGTTTAGGCTCGGTTCCTCTCTAATTTCGAGGGAGGTCAGAGGTCTCTCACCCCTCTTCCTCTTCCATCAACCTCACGAGAGGACATGTGGCACTACAGCTGTTTAGAGTACATCCATGCCACAATGACAGTATACTTTTACAAACATCCATGTCTTCTCAGGGATTCGAATCCAGGCCCTACGGCACCGCAGTCAGCGTTACTAGCCACTATACATAATGACTAATTTTTAATAATCTATACTATTATATCTTCCAAATAATTCATGTGTTTTCTTTATTTAAAAATAAATTTCTTATTCTGGGTTGTTTTTAAAGTAAGATATTGTTATAGAGTCAGCCATAAATTTATTTAAATTCATTTTCAGTCTTTGGCATTTTGTATCGAAAATATTTCATTATCATGAGTGCAGAAATCAGGAAAAAATACCATTCAATTTATTCTTAGATTTTATTTACATTTCGTATCAGAAAGGTGAAAATTTATGCACATGCATTTGAACGAAGAATAAGTTTCTTTTGGGATTCATCATGCCAAAAAAGCAAACAGAGTATTTTCAATTTCAATGTAATTGAATAAGAGATTTCGCCATAATATATATATAAATGCATAAAGTAAACTTCACCAAAAAATCAAAAAGAATGATTTCATAAGAATACATAAAACTGAAAAGTCATATTCTGCGCTTTTGATATATTTATCAGGGAGTGACTTCGTATTCATTCACACTTTGTTGTTTGTTGGATGTAATTATGTGAAACAATTCAAGTTCCACGCAATGAAATTTCATATTTCACTGAAATTCGTAATTCTTTTAGAATACTACTGGAATATATTTCAGCAAAAAGTTAAATGTTAAAAACGAAACAGGAAGATGGTTACTCTTAATCATATCAAATTCACTTTTCTCATGTTTGGAGAAAGAAAATAACTTCACACCATGTAATGCTGAATTGAAAGCAAAATGAAATTTTGTCTTGCCTCTCGATGTGAAGATTTGACTTTATGTAATGACTGATATCACGAGGGTAAGCTAAATTTTTAAAGGAGAATGAAAATTTTTTCATTATTAGTTTTCACAAACCATGACAATTATTTCAATGCTATTTAATGTTTCATATTTTATGTAAAACAAATTTGCCTGGACTATATTAGTAATAAATGCTTTTCATACTTTCAGTTCGAATTGTATGACATTCAAATTTCTCAACTTTAAATTTTCTTTCCTTTTCAAAAAACACGATTCTAATATAATTAATTTTCAATAGAGAATTTTTTAAGTGGGTCTCAGAACTCTTAAATTGAAAATTTTTCAATTTTTTTGAAAAACATATATGTTAAAGCTACAAAATTTCTAAGCATTTTGATGCTGTTTGTTGATACTGTTTAAACTTCTGAAGATATTGAGAAAAAAATAGTGAAACTTAAACAAAACCCCTATGTCTTTGTTATCTTTAACTTTATTTTTCTCAAAAAGAAAAAGAAAAATTAGGTTACATGCAGCATTTCTCAGAAACAATTTATGATATCAATTTGAAATTTCATACACGTGTTCAAAATAAGGCTAGTCATATCTTATCCAACAATTTTTTTTTAAAAAAATTAATAGAATTTTTTTATTTAAATTTTAATTTATTCCTTTCTTAAAATTTAAAAATTTTCGTTATAGTTGTAAGTAAAAAAAAAAAAAATTTTTTTTCTAAATTTCTAAAATGTTAGTATAACTTCAAAAATGAACATTTTTATACCAAGTAAAATTAATTTTTTTAAACTTTGATCAATTTTAGAATCCTGCGCGATGTAAACTACAGATTTTCATATTTTTAAAAAATTGTCCAAATTATATTTCCTTATAACTTTTGAAAATTTCTTCTCAAATTCTTTGAAGATTTGTGAACTAATATAAATATATATGATTTTTGCGTAGTAAAAATTTCAAATTGTTGTTTTATTTTATTACTATGTTATTTTGGTTTGAAGAAGGATGTTTTTTTTTAATGCCGAATATCTGTTAAGGGTCCTGAGACTTTTTGGAGTCTCACTACATTTTTTTGAGTTATGGGTTTGAATCATAGTGTTACTGAAGACCTGCTTTGTAGAAGGGGCTGCTGCACAAAAAAATCTGTCAAGTTCAAAGTCATTCAGTTGGTGCTTTGTGGTAGTATTAAAAGGGGTTTACCATTTCTAGTGCCATCCTCGTCCCTTGAATGAGGCTCAGACTAACAAGGATTCATTCCCAGTACTTCTCATGTTGCTTTGTAGTGCGACGGTAATATAATTCTAACTTATGAATTGTAACTTCGAAGAAGGTATTTAAGGGGTTGTAGCATATATACTAACTCTTTAGACTTAACTGATACAGAATTCTTCATATTCATTAAGTATAAAGCATTTTATACAGAAAGGTTATTTACGTGAAAATAAAATCATGTGTTAATTCTCATGCAGGGATTTATAGTTTATTTTCTGATTAAAAATGAGTTTTGGTCGGAGTTATAATTTATATTATTACTAAGAAAACAAGTTACAATTCCCTGAATTCTATTGTATCATAATAAAGCTAAACATTAATTATACAAATGAGTTCACAAGATAAGAAAATAAAAGTAGCATAAATCTCTTTATACTTTGTACTCTTAATAGCAATGCAAGTTTATTGCAAAATTCATTAATTTTCATACATTTTACCACAATAAATTGGGAAGAATTGTATTTATAAACAAAAAAAACTTGATACATATTTTAATACAATTAAATACATATTTATGACATATGTATGCTCGAAAATTAATTGAATGTTATAATTGACAAGCATTAAAAGACCAATTAATACACAATTCTTATTATCCTTATCAAATTACACTTAATTTGAATATATAAAACACATTTTTCACTGGGAAATCTTAAAATTTAAAAGTAACATTTCTTCTTTCACATCATTAAAAGACGTACGCAAAAATTCACTTCACATAAATTTTTCCTCTCCTGTAAGTACCTTAATAAAAGGTAAATATATATATCAAACAGGAATTTTAAGCATAGAAGTTGGTGTTCTGATGATAATATAATGCTACTTGGGGAAATAATTTCTCCTTTCCAAAATGATGACACTCGATCGTTATTAAGGAAATTCATTCTTTCCCTCTACTTTTATGGTTTAATAAATTCTCAAGCTAATAAATATGAAGTTGTGCGTGTGTGTTAACATCGTTTAAAATCTTTGTAACAGCTGTCAAATCGTTTCAAAAATACAAATCATGAATTATGGAATCTTTAATTCATATCCAACTTTGAAGAATTTAAAGGTGAATATACTATATTTCGCCTGTTAAGTGAAAAAGATTGTGATGAGTCTAAAAACACAGAAGAAATAATGAGTCTCAGTGAATTTCACCAGAAATGAATTTTAAGTAAAGGGCCTTTTTAATGCATTCACCTTAGCTTATTAAGTTGTTTAAATATTTTTCTGATCATAAAAATATTATATTACGATGTTTTATTCGGCATTTCATATTTAGGAATAACTGTATTGAGAAAACCAATAGTTGTTTTAATAAAATTTGAACTAATTTTTGGAATGAAAAATATGTGAAGGGGAATTTGGAAACCTCTCTCTCTATATATACTGACATTGTTAAATTGGTTGTTTTCGATGTACTTTTTCTCAAAATCTGTTACATGTACATGCTTGAAATTTTCCATACAATCAAATTACACCTTTCTTATTATACTGAAATGAGATTTTAGCTAATTTTGAATTTTTTCATAATTTGTAAAATATTTTATCAAACATAGTGGGATTTCACCCATTTTTCACATAAAAAATTTGTGAAAAATAAAAATTTATTTTTTACGAAAAATTTAATTTTTTACAAAAAGCTTATTTCAGTATATATTAGCCCTCATGATAAATATATCATAAAAAATTTACATACCTGTGAACAGTAGTTTCTCAGAAAAGGTTCATCGAACATCAAAATTTACATTTTGAGATAAATTGATTTTAATGTATACAGTCAGACTTCTAATCAGCAAGGAAATAAAAAAATAAAAAGACTCAATTTACAATAAAAGATACATGTTTGGGTTAATATCAGCCGTTCAACTTTTAAGCAAAAACGAAGCGCTTTGTTTGCATTTTTCGCCATTCAAATGGTCGTGGCCCAGTTTCAACGATTATTTAAAAATAGGTTTTAAGAGCTTCTAATTGTCCTAGAGGTTAACATGAGGCATTTTTAGAAATGCTAGGTCTCTGAGTTAAGTTAATTAATCGATAAATACAATATATATGTATCCTGATATTTTACAATTTTAACTATTGACGTGAAAATGCAATCGCTAGTGCTTTAAAATTAATTAATTAATTATGTTGATAAATAACTGAACTTATTTTATTGCTATTTAAAAAGAAAAAAAATGCCTTTATAGAAATAGAGAATGAAAACTTTGTTCACACACACACAATATTATAAAAAGAAGGGAGGGAAAATAAAGTTATTAATAACTACTTAACTACACCGAAAACTTATTAAAGTACTAAAATTATCTACGTGAATTGTAATATTTGTTCTTTATTGGGAAATTATTTTTGGTGCATATTTGGTGCTAAGCATGCAGACTTTTGTATTCTCAATAAGCTTATCAGTACACAATTTATCTGAAAATAATATTTAAAAACATTACCTTAAAAATATGAAGCATTTTCTTGTTTTACTGTTTTAAATATAATGTTTGTGATAAAAAAAACACATTCACAAACTGTTATTTGAAATGTACTGGGTGTCTGGAAAGTATGACTACACTCCCTTTCAAAATTTTAATTACAAATAAGCAAAGGTATTCAATGACAGTTTTTATGTTATACAAAGAAGGTACCAAAATTTTTTACGATGTTTTATTGCACAAATTCAATGCACGCACCAATGGTTACATTCAACACATCGATTCTCTATGAGTAACGTCATCTCAACTTTTGCTAAGGCAGCCAGATTTTGTTTTTGACAATATGCTACTTCTTTCGTCATAAATCTACCATGCAACTTATAAATTGTATATTTTGAAATTGGGCTTCGTTTTTTAGATAGTCTAAAATTTGCACTGCACATGTGATGCAGAATTACTTTCGATAATCCATGCTACAATCGGTGCTTGTTCTTGAGGTACATCCAATTTGGAACGATAATGGTCTAAAACGTATATGATGCATCTTGTAGTTTGCATTCTATTAAATAGAAACTTTAATATATCTCGCGATTCTGTTTGGAACATAATTAACAGTAAGCGTGGAAATTTTTGGTTGTTTGTTTTTAATTCATTTTTGAAAGTGCAGCCATGATTTTTGGACTCTAGTTTTGAAATTGATAGCTATGTTTGCAACTCACACAATGTTTTTAATTATCTTATCTGAACTGCTGTTTGCAAAAATGCAACACTGTGAAGGAATCATCAGAATTAAATGAAACTTAATGCACAAACGGATTGTATTAGTACAAATAAATGACGAAATTTTTAAAGCAATATATGTTAAGTGACCGAAATTAGTACTTGGTGTAGCTACCAGGCGCTGCAATAAGAGTAACTATGTGACGTGGCATGGAATAAAACAAATTCTGAATGTCTGTTTGTGGAAGAGAATTACATATTGCTTGAATGCGCAGCAAAAGTTCGTATTTTGAAGCTTCAGGAAGCTGATAACGACATAGACGCCGACCAACCAAATCCCCCACGTGCTCAATGGGCGACATTTCCGGAGAATAAGCAGGCAAAGAAAGAAGCTGCATATGTTGGGCTGAGCAGAAGTCTCGAACAGTCTTTGCCACATTAGGGTGTGCATTATCCTGCTGCAAGATAGTCAAAGGGACGCCTTGAAGGAAGGGAACGACTTCGGGCTGTAGTACTTTACGGACGTACCTGTTGCTATAGAGATTATCCTCAATTAGTAGCAAATTGGATCGTCCATGATACGAAATCAAGTCCCAAACCATAACTCCGATTATTAGGTCATTATGTCGAACGAAAATGCATCCTGGAAGGCAGCGTTCATCGGCATAGCGTCTAACACGAATACGGCCATCATGGTACCACAAATTGAAGCGTGATTCATCTGAAAGGACAAAAAAAAGCTCTGTGCTTATGAGCCCAATACAGACGCATCCGAAGAGGGTTTGCCGTGAGAACGATACTGTATAAAGGCACAATTGCTTACAATTTACGGTGCAGCAGACATCGACAAGTTGACGAAGCCAACATTAGTACATCTGTTGCATTAGACCAACGTGTTGCCAACTGCCTGGATGAAGCTGTACAGTCATTCACCTCCATGCGGATCAGGTGTCCATCGTTGATCGTGGACGTCACCTTCCGTTGTCCACTGCTAGTTTTTCAAGTTGTTCGAAGCTGGTTGGTCTACTGCTTCCAAACTCGCATCACAGTGGTACTGTTCCGCTTCACACGAGCTCCTATTGCGTGATAGGAAAATCCTCCTTCTCGAAGGCCGATAATCCTTCCTCGTTTAAACTCAGTAAATTTTTGGAATTTCTCCTTATTTCGTCTTGGAGGGGGGGGGGGCAGCTCACTAAACGTTCGCCACTAACAAATAATCATCCACTATTTTCAACGTCTCGCTACAACTTTATATTTTTACGCTTTCAGCATCAGTTCAGAGGGAGTTGCATACGCCACACATGTGCTGTGGCTCGGAAACTTTACTATTTTGCGTAACATCCTATAATTGATATCTACTGCAAATTACATTTAATTCTTATGATTCCTTCGTGGTGTTGCATTTTTTTACAAACAGCAGTGTATAAGATAGCTATTAGAGAGAGTTATACATTTACATATATGTATACAACGTATATGTGAAGACAAGGAAAAAAGAAGTGAAATAAGTTTCATAATTTTTTAGTGAATGCTTTATAAAATTTATCTGAGAGCGTGTTTTTCATTTACAATAAAATCCGGCGAATAAAGCCCCCTCTTAATACAAAAAAATAAGCTCGAAATTAACGAGTGCGCGTTATGCGCCTTTTATGAAAATGAGTGCTTTAAAAATAAAGAGAAGATGGACATTGAAAAAAAATTAGACTTTTACATATAACAAAATACCTTTATTTAAAAGAAATAAAATTTCCTTATGAACTTAAAGAGGGTTGTAGTTTTGAAAGTACACTATTTTTGTCTAAAGTTGAGAATAATTACTCTAATAAATGACCTCAAAGGCTCTTTTGGTATATTCAATTTTAATTGCTCTACATCTATGTTTACTATTTTGTTTGTTTTTATAAAATTTTAGTACAATATTCTTTTGCGCCCTTTATTTTACTGATGTGTTTCTCAAAATCCAATTTCCTTCTATTTTAGCCTTTTAGGAAGTACAATTTTGTCTCTTATTATTTTATTTTACTATACAATATATATATATATATATATATATATATATATATATATATATATATATATATATATATATATATATATATATATATATATATATATATATAAATACATAATACTTGCAAGTTTATACATAAATACTACTTTCACAATATCTTACCAATAGAAAAGAAAACATTACAAACAAATTTTACATTCTTAAAACTTACTTTAAAAAAACTGTGCGTTAATATGTTCATTCATGTCTTTGAAAACAACATACCAATAATTTGTTTATATTAAATCTAGTTAACAATTTTTTTTTTCAATACTGAAGTT
Source organism: Trichonephila inaurata madagascariensis (assembly GCA_019973955.1). Lineage (NCBI taxonomy): Eukaryota > Metazoa > Arthropoda > Arachnida > Araneae > Nephilidae > Trichonephila > Trichonephila inaurata. Next base: position 13,544 of record BMAV01006154.1, on the reverse strand, counting down.
AATAATTTAATATTTTTAAATTCAACTAGTCATTTTTATTGAATGATGATTGAAGATAGTGAACAAAGAAAATGTGGAAAGCTTTGTTTCTTACAAGATAACTCCTTTTAGAATTTAAATTACTCTTCGTAACAGAAAGTTCTTCGAAGGAAATACTATAACTTGATGATGGCGTCAGTCATTACTTACATTCTGACTCCTTCAGAAAGGAAAAGTAATAACCCACGGATTTGTGACGATTCAGATTTCTCGTCTAATACCTCTATCAATGCGTCACAGTTCATTCAATCCGGGGCAACAGAGCCTTCATTTTGAAGATGCAAATAAAGTCGACAGTCTTGGCGAATGAATGTTGAATGTGACTAAAGATTGAAGTTCGCAGTATTTTTTATGTATTTATTTTTTTTATTTTTACCTTCTGTATTCCGTTACTTCTTTTCTTCAGTATATTATTATTTTCCTCTATTTCTGGCCCCTAGAAGGAAAACTCTATAATACATTATTGAAAACTGATATCTACGTTCAGTAAAATATTACAGTAGACGTCTTTAAGAATTATTTAAATTCTTTATATTGTTTTTAAATTAAATAACAATATAACATAAGCATGCATACATAACAAATTGCTTTATATATTAAAATATGCCTTAAATAATATACTTTTAACCACAGCTATGATCATAATTTAAGAGTTATTAATAAAATAACCCATTTTTCTTTTCTTTACCAAAGGAAGATACACTCTATAAAAAATATATTTAATAAGTATAAGCAGAAGAATATATATGCAATAGTTTCTTATACACCTAAGATGATGCTTAAATATTGATTACATTAAAAAGTATCATTTTTCTTCAAATATTTTTCTTTAAAAGAGACTTACTCCTTGTGGTGGAAAAGCTCATTTTACAGGTAGGAACAGTGGTGAAGTAATGCATGGTCAAACGCGCGTGCCAGTTTTCTAGCAGTACCAAATCGAAGTCTCATCTCCTGTCCTGATCCCGAAATGCCTTGGTGATCTTTTTTCCCCTTTACTCCCCTCGTCGTTTCTCCCCCTTCCCCCTTTATCTAATGTCTAGACTACAGCTGTGAAAGTATTTAAAAATATTACATTTTATAAGTTTTTAATAATTGATTTGCTCTTTTTTTCCATTTATACGAGTATATGCACATTTTCTCCAACACTCTTGTTTTTCCAAAACGCGTGTTTACCGTGTGTGGCGTCCTGTAAGGGGAAAAAGGAAGTTCTGTGTTGGCGTTCTCTTTGTCCCACGTTTCTCTGTAAACGGGTGGTAGGAGTGAGCCAGCTCCTGTCAATCGGCTGATGATAAGTTTCTTCGGAGTGTCCGAGTGAACATTGCCTTAGCGCTAGCGCTGTAGATAAGGGGTGTCCGGTTCTTCCGTCGGATCTCTGCCCTGATGCTACAATACAATACTATCCTGGGTGTAATCTAGGTAAGCACTGAGCCAGGCTGTAGTCAGTTGACCAGCACACTACCTTCTTTTTCGAACTCTATGATGGGTGGAAGCACATCAGAATGAAAATTTTCTCTCTTCTTATGGGTCCAAAAATGATGTACCTAAGTAAAGGCCTCGTTTCACCCACTCTAAACAGGGATCAGATTTTAGATCAATCTGGATTCTTATTGATTTCTTCACCGAACAATTAAATGTCTACAAAAATCATTTTTTGCCCCATATTAAGCTCTCATAGGAATAGGTGGTCAGCCAAAAGCTGTGAAACATTGCGATCTGGTGATCTACTTATTGAAACCAGCTACTTATTCAAACTAAGTCATTTCAACTTGCAAAATCTTTTTTCAATTATATGGTTATGATGAGTTCACACAAATCTCTTTATTCTCTCCGCGGTATCATTTCTGAACATGACATGTTATACACCTCTGAAGTAGAAATAATCAATTGATTCTTTGACCAGTGTGTGATTCAGGCAAGTTATTTAAATTGCAAGTTACGTCCACATATTCGAATCCCTTGCACCATTTCAAGACTCTGAAGTATGGACACTCGCAAACTGCCCATCGCGGAAATTCGAAATGATCCAGGGATTGTTGGTCATACATCCACAGAAATCCACAGAACCCAATGCCATCCTTCAGATTCTAAACAATGAATGCACAGAATGGAAATTAGAAAAACAAATTCAGGAAATTAAAACTAAGAAAAATAACACCTACTTAGAAGTACATAAAATAATAGTTCTTCACACAGTTATCCAAAACATATGCTCACTAACCTTTTGACATATCCACAATTCCTAAAATGGATCCAAATATAATAAACATAATCTGCTTTTCTTTGCAATGCCTAAAACTCTTATCTTCTGCCAATAATATGCCAAGAACACCGTCTTCAATGTCTGCAGTCCCTACATGGTCCTTATCAACCTAGGCATATCTATTTCGTTCCATATCTTCAGTAATACCTACCATACCATGTGAATCTCAACCACCTATTCATAATTCTACTACTTCTTCTTCCACTGCCAATATATAATTTACATACCTCAATTTCGTCTTTATCCACTGAAGCTATTCGAGCTATTTCCTTTCTCTTCTAACAAATTTGCAGCACTATCGACTAAAATTTCGCCATCTTTTTACTTGATACTGCCACTACCACATCAAATAGTCAACCTTCTATTGCATCTGTTAAACTTCGAGATTTGAAGCAAAATTCTAAAACCATTCCTGAAAATGAAATTTAGAAAAATCAATAAATAAGCCTAAAATAGAAATAAAAATGGAAAACTACAAACTCGGAAAAGTGCACCCATACAGAATACATCAGACGAGTATATGCTTCTTTTTGATAGGAATGAATACTGCGTTTACACCAGACGTTCCATTGAAAAGTGTTAAATATAATAAAGTAATAGTGTTTCTTTTACTTTCATCGTTTTAACACTTTTAACCAGTTATTAGCAATTTTTGTATCTATTAAATGTTTTAGTACGCTTTTTCATTCGTCTGTTTCAACTTTACCTGACATAATGGGGGTATTCCACACCAAAATCTGCTTGCTTTTCTCTTATGAATTAGATTTTTAAATTTAATTTGGTATTTTACTTCTACTGAAACTGTGTTTTTGTGAATGTTTTTAGCTATTTTATCACGTGTTTAAATATTTGAACAAATGATTGTCCCAGTTCAGCCAGAATTGGCTCACTCACTGGTGTTCATAGTCTCTCTCTCTCTCTCTCTCTCTCTGTCATACACAATTATTTCGGTCATGAATATTGTTACAGATAAGTCTTTAATATTTGGTGTGCTTATTGCTCATCGTGATATAATCAGATTATTCTTGGTAAACATATATAATACAAAAACTCTGTTTGCATTATGGATTTGGGCTATACTCCAAAACTGTCTATTAATGCGTTGAATTTCATTTTAACTTTTATTTTTCTTAATGTGTGAGATTCTAAAATAGGCAATTAATCTGTTCGTGAAAATTCTTGACTATGGCCATAATTTTAATATTTTTTTATTTCCGTCTAATGCACTTTACTATGAAATTCACTGTTAATGCTAAAAAATTTTTAAAAAAGGAGCAAGCACCTTAGACCAAATTTGAGAGTCTTACGGCTCTTGGTACTTTTTTTTCTTCTCAAAAAAATCCTTATTTAAAATTTTCAATTTTTTAGTAGAATTCGTTGCCTGGACATAAGGAAATTAGTCAGGCTTATGTAATGTAAAACCAATCAAATGTGCTTGTTATCGACATATTCATTTCAAGTAGTTATTGGATAGTGAATGTGTGTGTGAAAATTGATTAACACAAAACACTAGAAGGGAACGCGAAGGTTGTTGGTGACAGACTCGTAATTTCGAAAATATAGTCAAACGACCCCTAAATTGTGGCATCCCACTCTCCAAATATTTACTATTTACCAGGTATGACGGATTTAACGCGCCTCAGCTCCTTCACAAAGTAGGTATTCATTGGGATCAGGACTCAAATCCGTGGTTCGAATATGTTGGCAACCTGTTTTGACCTTCACCGGTAGGCTAATGCAGCTAAATTGTAGTACCTGGATAAAAACGAAATTTAGCACGAATTCGGTTCATTCAGTTCTTGCTTGTTAGTACAAAACATAGATCTTTAACATTCAAATGAATTTTACACACACACACACAGATAGAGCCCTTATTTTCTAATATATATTTTTCTTCATAATATCCGTGTATTTTATTCATTTATTCGTACTTTCACACACACACACATTATACTTGTAGATATCAAAGATTCTTAGCTCTTTTGTTATTGTTTGACAATAAAAAACCGTCTACAATTGTGGAGTTAGGAGAAGTAACTTATATCTGCTCCGTAAGAGAAAAGGTCTACGGGATCAAATATTTATGTTTTAAGAGTTTCTCTAGACGTTAATGTTAGAAGGAAGCAATATTTTTACTTTTTTGTGAAGGAAATAGATTAGCAACATTAATATTTTGATAGAGCACATTTTAATTTTCTAAAGTACAGTTGATAGATCGCTAAACTGATTCATGCAGTTTGATTGCACACTACTGACAGAAAAATTATGGGGGCACAAGGACTTAAGGAAATTACGCAAATATTTCTTCTAATATTAACATAAAACAAAATATCCATAGTCTATAGTGTAGAAGAAAACAAAAGAAAAACACTTTATATGCAAATCAATGTTCATGACTAAAAACCAGAATAAAGTTATAAATGGAGAAATCACTCTTTCACTATTGTATTTGGTTGTATCAGTCAAGAAATTCAACTTTTCGGTTGTTATTTTGAGAAAAGGTGACTGGAGGAAATTTTCAAGGCATCGTGAAGTACCAGAATTCACGGCTTCTTGTATTATCGGCAGGCTTTAATCTGGGTAAACACACAATACTGTAACGGATGCTATTTGAGAGCCAAGAACTGTCAGTGAAAACTGTGAAATCGTTTCCAAGGAACAGGCAATGTTAGATGTTGGACCGGATAAGGTCGTCCACGTGCTTCTACAGCAAATAATGACAGATATAACCTACTAGCAGCTCGTCCAGACAGAACAGCCCATTGGACTAGGATTCAAAGAAACTTTCTTTTTGGCAAGAGGATGAATGATCTCAAGTCAATCATTCTAAAATAGGCTTCATGAAAGTGGACTGTATTCGCTTACCAATGGTGTGTGTTTTTCTAACAGCAAGACAACATGAGGCTCAAAGAAATTGGGATATTGAACACCGAGATTGGTTACCAAATGATTGGAGTCCAGTTTTGTTAACGGACGAGTGATGCATCACATTTTGGTATGGTGAGATAGGGGCACTCAAAATAACCTTATATTGGTTTTTGGTTTTAATACTTCTTTTTTATGGATTACTTTTTGTTACACCTGTATTCTCTATTTTATATCGATGCATTACTATCGAGCAATGGCTTCTTCGCTTTTTACTTTCTCCTCTAATATTTTTTGAGTAGTGTATTAACCAGGATAAATAAAACTGTTAGATATTTTAGTATTTCTGAAAATTATTTTGATCAGACTCTAAATATTTAAAGCAGTTCACAAATAGTTCAGAGCAGTCCCACTTAAATTTTCATTAACTGAAAAGAATGAGAATCTTTGGCAATAACCTTTGCTAAGGAAACAAACTCAAAACGTCCAAATAGAACTGTTAACATACCGCTATTAAATACTTTAAGTTAATAGGACGAATTTAGTTATTATTTATATACTTTTTGGTCGTTCTTTCAAAGTAAGCCAGTTATTTTTAAATTGCTCTAAGTTCTTGATTTAGAGCATCACCTTATTTAAATTTGATGAGAACTATAATTCTGTACTCAAAGACATTTGAAGATATAAGTGTTTTTCAGTGGCGTGTACCGTTTGAAATAAAAATATACAGCGAAAGAAGTTTTAAATCGTCTATGTATTGTTAGCAACAATTTTTGCAATTAAGCCTTAATTTTCAAAAAACCAGTATATTTTATTACCTTAATAAAAAAAAGTAACAACGGGTACTATTAATATAAAGATGTAAATTCGAATTAATAAATTGTAAATTAAACGTTTCATTAATCTTTTACTTATTCACAATTTAAATAAGCAAGAGACGCCATATCACATGAAAAAAATCAGAAATCTAAAATAATTATTATGAGAAAATATATTAGAAGGAACCCCATTGGTATTCCGTGCATTGATGTAAAACTCTTCATACTGAGCTTCATTTCCAGAGTTTTCTGAATGAAAATTTTCTTTATATAAATTAAACCCTTTCCAATCAAATAAATCTAATTCTAGGATTTTTTTTTTGCATTTTTTTGCAAGTAGGATTAACCCATATAAAAAATCATCAATAATAAAAATAATAGAAAAGGGGAAAATAACATACAGATTCGATTTTAAAAATGACGAATCATGAAAAGCCTGTTTAAATCCATATAGGAAATCAATACCACTTTGAATTCACTCAACGAAAATGATAAATACTCTTTGTAATACCTTTATGTACGCCCAGCAAAAAAATATTTTACTGTTTCAATATTCTTTAACATTGTGTCGTACAAGTTACTTAATGAATAGCGACTTGTATTGAATACTTTTTTTATTTTATAAATAATTAATTCCATTGGAATGCCAACAAATGTAGTAACGATTTCTACTCGACCAGTAAACAATTGTTTCAAATAATAAAAACGACCTCATTAGAATACCAAACACACACGCGATGCAGGAATGCAAACATTTCGATGAAACTCGCTAGTGTAATGATAAAAACGCAGACAAAGGGGAAACTTATTGAATTTATCTCTCTTAACAGAACCTCTTTTAAATTTCAAAGTTCAATTTAATTTCAACTCGTCCATTTTCACAAACACTCACATCAAATACTTGTAACATTTCCAAAATCTTGATTTAAGATGTAACCTTTTTTACTCTTGCAGCTATTGATTTTTTAGCTGCAAATACAAGTTCAACTGCAGATATAAATGTTGTTTTTCAACCAAAGAATTAATCCTTTTTTTTTCTGTCATATTCAGTATTGTTGTTTTTATTTTATTCGTAACATAGGAGAAATAATTTTTCGTTCTTTGGATTTTAAGCATCTATTTTCATACCATTTCAAATATTATTATGACCTCATAATTTGTACAAAAAGAGAATTTGATTTATTACTACACTTTTATAATAAATTTTGGATCATATTTTTAAAGCCATAAATATCATTTCGTAGATTTTAATTCTTTTTTAGAATTTTTTTTACGATTCATATCAGTGGTAAAATTATAAATATTGGGAAAAAATAATACAAGAAGGCCGACGTAATAATTAGGAACAGAATAAAAAAAATTAAAAGGAAATATTTCGAAGAAATAAAGCGAAATGGAAATAAATTATATTCTTTTCTTGTCATAATTTAATTTGTATTTCTGACAAAGTTTAATTTCTTCACGACAATTTTATTATTAATCTCATTGCATTGATGCATTGTAAGTACAAATAAAATTTAATGTGAAAAAAAATATGAATAAAATTTGATATTCATTTCGCAAAATATATTGGTAACAGCAAAGTTAAAGAATTAAATTTTTTTTTAATAATTTGAATTTTTTTTAGTTATACTTTAGATGAAAATATATATTTTTCTTAATTTAACATAATTAAATTTCTTCTTGGTAAAGTATTAGTTTATTATCAATTTAAAATGTAGGATCACAAAGTCGTAAATTTATATGAAAAGAATCAATTTAAATAATATACTTGAGTTATCATAAAATTTAAATGATAAACTGAGAAAAAATCTATTACTTCGATGAAAATAATAACTCATTAATTGAGAACCTTATAAGAATATAATGTTTAAACTGTAGTACTATTTGTAATTCGAAAGTTACTTCAAATTTAAGGTATGCGACTACGTTCGGAACCGTGATTTTAAAAAAGCGCATAAATGGATAATTTTCATGATATTTAAAGTCAGATTAGAGTACATGCATAAAATTGTTTTCAGGACTTAACGACAAAAAAAATTATTTAAATACAATATTTCAGCAAAAAATTTACTTAGAATAACCTTTTTTCAAAATGTTCTCCTTTTGTGAAAAATGTTTCTATGAAAATGATATTTTTCCTGTATATAGCTCAGACCTCTGTACAGAGGCTCAACTATGATTTTTGAAAAATTCACATTTTTTTCAGAGTTATAACCCATTGAAATATAATTATCGGCGTTTTTTTCTTAAAATTTCTCCCCTCTGTTGTCGTAAAACATGGATAAACCCACTTTTAAGTTATATATTTCAAAAATTTTAAATGAGCCTCTGTACAGAGGTCTGAGCTATATACAGGCAAAATATTGTTATTATAGAAGCATTTTTCACAAAAGGAGAATATTTTGAAAATGGGTCGTTCTATGTTCATTTTTTGTCAAAAGATTGTTCTTAAATAATTTTTTATTGTAATACTATCCTTAAAACAATTTTATATACATTTTCTAATCTAAATGACACTAAATATCATAAATATTATCCATTTACATGCTTTTGAAAAATCACGGTTCCGAACGTACTCCGAAACCTTATATATATATATATAAACAAGTTATTACAGTACCTGCTCCATTGCATATTCAATTACTAGAGGAGAAAAGCACAACGCTCTAATTGTGCTAATTATTCATTTTTTGCTTTCATAGCTGAATAAGCCCTTCGGACGATAGAGTGGTTTGTGACAACAGCTGTTGTACCTTAGGGTATGGGTTCGAATCTCGAAGACGGAGTGCTTGTTTGCACATGTGTATATCCTGTGCGGAATGGAGTCACTCTAAATGTTAGTTGCAGCGCAAGTCCTTTCTTGCGGTTGGAGGGAGGCCCTTGACCACTCCCCCAATGTGTTTTCCAATAAAACTGGAATGGAACTTGTTGGAAATAAATCCTCAACCTGATTTTACCTCAATTTTCCATCTCACGTGCAATTTCTGCTAAGCGAAATATAAGTAGATCGTGTAGCTATTTAATCACGCCACTATCGAACGTGCCGCATCTAACTAACATAAAGCTATATATAAAATTCTTTTCTCTTTTCGCTTATGTCATGGGTTTCTTCTCTTAATATATAAATACATATAATCTGCTTATTCGAGAGATTGAGCGATTATTATTATGACTGTTTCTTAAGATGTTAGCCTGATTGAATGTTGGGTTAATATGTTTAGTTTTGGGAATTTTTAACTGTTTGTTTTAATATTAATACATTTAATTTTCAAAGTTTTTTGTAAAGAGAATTAATCAAAATCGTACTGCCTCCTGCATGGGGCTCAACGCTTCGGCTAACGACAAGCGTAAAACATTGCTACGATGAATTTCGTCAGCATCTATCAAACACAGTTGATCAGGTAGCATTAACAACAACAAAATATCTGAATAATATTAAACTGTCATTATGTCTTAAGAATTTAAAAAAAGATAAGAGTGTTATGAATCGAAAGGCATCGAGTTACATAAATCAGTAACAAAACCTTTGCTATTTGGGATTAAATTTCGATTATTTTTTTACTAAAATGATATTTTATTTTTTTTAAAATATACTACATTAAGGGGACACAGTACGATTCGAATGACAAAAGTCGGTCAAAAAATCAAATCTAGTTTTTTTAGCCGAAATTATTTTTTGTATACTTAAAAATAAGGTCACACAATTTGGAAGCCTTATGCTTAAAAAAATTCAGAATTATGATGACTTTTGCGTTCGTTTTTATTTATATCCCTATGGCACTAATCGCACAAAACTTTAAATATACTTATCTCAGAAAGATAAAATAAGTAGGTTGTCTTCATAACTAGTCTAAGGCTATTTTCTATTGTGCCAAATGCTTAAATACTTTTTGTACTTATTTCTAAAAGTACATGTAACAAAAGTTGAATCAAATCAATACTTTTTTTAAAAAAATAATTGAATTTATAGAATGCATGCACTTTTTAGGAATTTTCAATGAACATGCATAAAAAGAGGAATTGTACAAATACCAATCATGCTATCACGTAAAACACATACCAACGTTTGTTACACATAGTCTGAATTACTTGCAAATCATATTTCCTGTGTGTATGTCGATTTTTGTAAGGGCAGTAGCATTTTTAATTCACTTCAAAAATTTAAACTTTTTAAAATAAAAAAAAATAAATGGTTAGCATTTTATAAAATTTCAAACAAAAATTCTGTTTTACATAACATATACACATCGGAGGCAACCAAAAGATTTTCAAAATTATTAAACAAAAAAATGTTGGGTAAATCGTACCACATGCCCTTTTAATATCATAACTTTAGATATTTGTTACAATACTCTTTTCCATTATTTTTATAACGAACTAATTTTCTTCTAACACTAAATAAAAATAAAGTTTTCAAATCTCAGAAACACATTTCATTGATGCAATAAAAGCACATCCACACAAACATCAAACATTCATTTATTTAACTTGCCCCATTTCTTCTTTGATAATATTCCTTCTTTTAGTCTCTGCCTTCTTACTTTTCTTTCGTTACGGCTACATTCCTTTGACAGCTTCAAGACTTTTATTTCCCTTAAGGCGTCCTTTTGGCGCATTAATTCTTCGTCGGAGGAAGCCATGGGAAATTACAAAGACCCATCATTTTCCGCATTGTTGTCTACCCGAATATATGATTTAACAAACTACTACCTCCGAAAAACAAATAATTTTGTTTCAAAGTGGTACACACTACAACGATCCAAATGGCCTTCAGACATCTCGTTTCAATGAACATTTCAACACAAACGTTTAATGGTGCCTATAAACTTCGAACGCTATCAGAAATTAAGTCTCATTTTCGTGAGAAAGTTTACTTGATATTCTAATGTGTTTGAAGATTAGATAAAGCAGCATCATAGACGTAAACGTATTGAACGAAATGATGTTTAACAAGTGCATTGGAAATTTCATGCACTAATATTCACATCAGAAAGCATTTTTTGGTTATTATAAGGATAATTTTTAAGGAAAAGTGTTACTTTTCTTAGATGAATAAATCACTTAAATTGTTTTTTCTCCTTCTTTACTTTAAATAAACATTTTTATTTTTTTTAAACAGAAAGAAAGTTGTGGACTATAAAAATGTAATGAAATTTATGTAAAATACTATATTATGCATGTTTAAACATGCACAAAAAATTTACATGTATCTGCTAAAATTTAGCAACTAGCAAATTTATACAAGCAAATAAATTTAGCAGCTAAATTTATACAAACTATAAGTAAAATCATCATAAAATCGATACGGTTTAAATTTATACTCCTGTAGTAACGAATATGAACAACTTATGGAGTTTATACCCAACCATTGTATGATCATCATCGAATATCGCATGTTATTACTGTATTATTTCAAAAGAGGCTGAGCTGCGTTGAGTAGCCCTCCACTCTCTGTCTTGATGTGACTAATGGCTGGTGTTAACATCTTAGAGGAGGTGTGACTTCAAGTGTAAGGGACCAATGGGGTGGCTCGTACTGCTGCTTCGGTTCTGGTTTACTATTGGCTATTGGAAGTGAGCTGTTTGATCTGAGATGGCCTTTCCAGTGAAAAGTTTAAAGACTATAGCAATTTAATGAACTATTGAGATAAAATAATTAGAGTTAAATAAAATAAGATAACTTAAAAGTTACTATTTAGTTATCTATGAACGATTCTATTGTTAGAAAAGTTTTTTGCTTATCGTTTGTACTAATGTTAAGTGCTGATAGTAAATAAAGAAGTTTAGGCATTTTTTTAAAACTAAATCTGATAAAATTTTGAATAGGTCTATTGAACTTGCGATTTCCGAGATGGTTGACTCGGAAACCGAGACATCATCAGATTGACTTTGTTCCGTATTATTTTCTTGGGGGTAATAGGGGTGCATTGGGTTTTTTTCACCTACAACTTTGTCAGCGAAGGCAAATGCAACGGCAACATTGTTACTTGTAAATTTTTTTTCCGGTGGTGAGAGGGGTGCTTTTCTTGGGCTTGGAGAACTTCGGACATTCAGTGTAACATGCAGTATGTCCGTAGACTTCGCAGTTGATACAATAAGAGTAATCTTGCTTTTTCTTAATTTCGCATTCCTCAGTAAAATGCTCCTTCCTGTACTTGAGGCAACGTGGTTTTTAGTGGCAATTGGCTGCTATGTGATACTATTCCCTGTTAACATATAATATTCAGCATAATGTGTATCTTTTAAATGAGTATGTAAGACAAGTGTGAGCAAGCAATACAGTCCTTTACAATCAATGTAATATAGTCAAAAATCCCTTGCTTTTTTAGGCCATTTATTACGATTTTATTCTTTTCCATAGAATTTAATTTTTTCGGCAAACTTGTATTCACTTCTGCCTATTTATTCAATAAGTGATTGCAAAAAACTGCTTTTTCAAGTCTCCTTCATAAACATTCTTATAAAACCAAGGTAAGAGAACGGATCATAAATTGGACAAGAGGGAAAAATTACAGAAATGATTAATTATATCGTGATTGTAGATATCGAAATTCTATAATTAAGTGCCTGATATTGGTAGCAAAAAAACACAAATCACGTCTACGGATGCAGTTTGGATGTTCACTTGATCGAGGCTCAAAATTACGAAGCGAATCAGCTGTAGGCCTAGTCTGGCTTCAGAGTTCTTAAGCCAGGCTGTAAGTTAAAATAAAATCCAAGAGAGGAAGTGATAGATGCCTCCTGAGGGAATGAGTGGGTATTAATGCCACACTATTCTGCTTCTCTAGGGTTTGGGCGATAAACTTTTGATGACCTTTGCGACATTTAAAGGGCCCCCTATATATCTTGTAGGATGGAAAAGAGAGGATTACAAGAGAGATTTGACAACACCCAATTTTAATTAAGTAATAATTACTTAATTTAGGGAATTTCTACAAGGGAGGCTTAACACTTTAATAAACCTTATTTTTCCAAGTCAGACGCGTCTCGATCACTTATCTTAATTATAATAATTCTCTAATCTTTACTTCCTTACAATCTTCCTTTCAGTCAGCTTCCCTTTTCTTTAAAACCTATAACCCTAATTGTCCGATGAGGTGCGACTTTCCTTATAATTTAAGTGGAATTGGGAAAGTATTTTTGAGATAACGTAACACATCCAAAATTCCACACTAAGCATCTCTAGACTTGTCGCTTTCTCATCAAACTTTCTATCCTTTTTAAAGTATATCTCATTTACATATTCGATCCGTTTCTCTTCTTGGTATTGGGTTGGAAAAGTTTTGCCATTAATCGTGGCCGTCAAAGAACTTAGGAGTTATGTTAGAAGAAGGACGCGAGAGACGTCACAACCTTTATAACAAATTATAAAGGTCACCTATATATATAGAGAGAGAGAGAGAAAGAGTGACAGAGAGTGACAACGACCAGATTGAATTAAGTATGCATTTATTTAGGGGATTATCTCAAGGGAGGGCTAAAATTTGGGAAAGTTAACGGGTGGTTGGGTTCCCCCAGGCGTCTCGTCGCTGCCTTCGCGCGCGTCTCGTCCCTTAACCG
>BMAV01006153.1:134088-149088 GCA_019973955.1 Trichonephila inaurata madagascariensis | reverse complement strand
TTGGAGGACCGCCATATTTTCGTATTAGCACGAGCTTAACGTGGAATTGGTTCCCTCCGGTGCTTCCCCCTTACAGGGCTTCCCCAGTAATAACTCGAATCCTCTGCCACCTTGATCAACCGCACATGCTGTATTCGCGATTGTTCTCCCTATAAGCATCTTAGATATATTTTTAAAGAAACATAGCCTTATTTCTTCACCCATATTAAACATTTTAAAATTATTAATTTTTTTTTTAAATCCCGCATAGCTCCAATGATTTTTGAACTTCGTTAATGAAACTCCGACCATAGGTTCTTCTCTTTGAGCTCTTTCAACTGTTATAATTCGTGTGTAGATAGTGGGTCTAGGGTGGCATTATCACTAAAATTAGAATCCTCAAGTTATTCCTATGTGGTTCGATCTCTTGATGACGTCACGATACTACAGAGATAGAAGGATGAAATTTTGGGATCACCTACTACTCTGTGTATCTTTGGGATATACGTGATCATTTATTTCACAGTTGTTTTCTCCCGGGGGAGTAGGTTTCGTTTTTCTTTCCCGAGCTAGAGCCGCCCCATTTGCAACTAGACTCCGGGCCGGTTCGAAGGGATTCCTCTTGTTTGCTCACAACTAGTCCCAGGTTCGAGTTGCTGGGAGCCCTCCTTCTATTTTATTTAATTGTTTTAAATGTTTTAATTATTTTAAAATGACCATAACTAGGTGGCTCTTCGGGTGGATGTCTTAATTTTTTCAGGAACGATTCTTCCCGCCGAGACATTCAATATGAGGTCTCGGGTGTCAAATTCAGTTCCCTTCATCTCCAGATACATTCTGATACTCCCCATGTTTCTGGTCCTGTTGTCCCTGTGCGGGGATGTTTAAATTTATTTAAAGCGTGATTATCTCAGGTTTGGCTGGTCCGATTGACTTAAGGTTAGTATCGTTCAAGCCTTTCGTCCTTGGCCCAGCTTGCCCAGCTCAAGATTTTTAGAAAGATTTTAATCTTGTTACGCCAAAGAAGTAAAACTCTTCTTACGTGCGTACATAAGTAAACACACACACTTTTTTTAAATTTTTCGTTAAAAAAATTAAATGAATAGTGTTTTGGAGTTCTTTGAGCCCAAAAACTATTTTACGTAATGTATATGCATAGAAAGCAATCAAAAAATTTATGAAAATAAATCAATCAAAGAAATTTTCATAAATCTACTATGACCCTTTAAATAAACGCTTTACAAAACTTAAGTTCCAATGATCTTTTGTTCTTGGTGTAGCTTAGTGATTAATGTAATAGATTAGTACCTGACGTGTCATGAGCGTGGGTCTAGTGTTACTGAAGTACCTTGAAGAGGGATTGATTCAAGTTGATCAGTCGTGGCTCAAACATCCTCCCACAAACTAAAGGAGCTGAGGTAGCCAGCTCAGGAAACAACATAACAAATTGAACAAGATTTTAAGCTTAAACTAAGATGCAGGTCATATCTCAAAATGTGAAATTTAGATTTAGAGATAAAGCATTTAACTCTGGAAAAATCTGATTAATATGCAGTGTGACCTCTTCCCATAAGTATACGAGACTCGCAACTACCTGTCATACTGTCTTTGAGGGTGTCAATAAATATTTGAGCGAATAAATCATATTATTTCGAAAACACGAATATAAACTGCTGGGGATGGGGGTGTACTGTGAGGAAGATACGCTGAGAAATGGCTCTTTCTAGACCATCACTAAAATTCTCAGACCTCCAGAATTGTGTGTGCGTTTGTGTGTGAACCATATGGCGAATATCCTATTGATGTAATTCATCAACAATGTGAGCACTCTGTAGCCACGCATTATTTTCCATACAAATTTCGTCAAAGTCCATTGCACATGGAGCAACCTCACATAGGCCTCAAGGACGTTTTTAGATGTCAGTATCTGCATCGAAGCCATACAGCAGTGTGCGATTACCCAACTTTATGCCGCCCCACTATCATTCCTTTATCACGAAATGCTAAGGATTTTTGTTGTGTAGAAGTGCAAGAGAGCAACCTTCCACTTTTTCTCCAGAAGAAGACTCGACGAGAATCTCGAATCATTCTTGAAAAGAACACGCTATCATTCTTGAGTATTTTTTATTGTTTTCGTCTCTTCAATAACCGGGGTCTTTTTTGTTGGATACATTCAAAGGGACAAACATGAATGAACACCGAAAATAAAGGCAAGTCTTTGCAAGACGTATGTATATTTTTTACTTCTTCCAGACACAGCGGCAAGGTCAAATTTAAGAGGGAGCCATTGTCGGCCTATGTCGTGGAGAACTTCGTTCCAAATAGTGATCTTGCGCAGACGCCGTTGCTGCGTGCCGGCGTTAGCCTAATTACATGGTCACTTGTACCACTTGTTTCGCATTGATTAAACTGCCGGGAGAAAACTTTCAGTGTCCCATGTAACCACATCGATTCCGCTTGAGACTGGCCAACTTTAATTCTGTCAACAGCTCAAGAAAACCTCTAAACCAGTGTTTCTCAAACTTTCAATACTGGCGACCCACTTTTCAATCATAATTTTTATTGCGTCCCCCCCTTTATACAATAATAATGCACTTTGACGCTAAAGCTACAAAACGATCTTAATTATAAACCGTACAAATTAATAAGATAAGTATATTAAATTTTATATATATAAATTTTAAGTAATATATATTTTATTTTTCTTTCTCGAATTTTTAAATTGGAACAAATGCAAAATATGGTGGCTGCTTTCAAGACAAAATATAGATCTCAGTCAAATATAGAAAATGTACTCAGTGTGTCAATTTCTAATCGTAAACCTTCCTTTGAAAAACTCTTCCTCTGCAGGACAAGCCCATGGAGGTCGCTAATACTTATTTAACTTGCTCTTAATAAATTAGTTATAAAATACCTTGTGCAGCAACACTGATACATTAAAATTATACTGTCTGAAGTACTCGCTCTTCGAACGAGTTCATTTTTTTAAAAAACTAAAACATTCTTGATAAAAAGCTGAATTGTCAGGAGAGTAAACCCCAATGCGGAACAATGTTTACGAAAATGTAAAATAATATTTTAAAATGAATGTTCATATTATAATTAGTTTTAAGCAAACTGTAATTTTTTAAACCTCACAGAATTAGAACTAATGTTAAACAATGAAAAATAATAAAAAAATTCCAATGAAGAATAATAGTGTTATTTTTAATATTTAAAGCGAGAAGACTTCAAAATATTTTATCCCGGTAACAAACACACACCCGATACTAGCGTTAAAGGTCACGCGGGGTGATTGAGTGACCCCAATCCTTTTTTTATAACTATTTTCCTGTACACGATACAAACCGTGATTCAAGTGAATAATTTAATTAAGAGAAAGTAAATTTACCTACTTTCAAGGACTTTTCAATTTTTCTTTGGTAACAAATAAACAGTTTTGCCAGAATTAACGATTTCGTGATCTGTGTCCCGCGCGACCACTTCCGGGTTAAAAGCATATTCATTATGATAATTTGTATGTTACTGCTAAAAAATACTGTATAAAACGTTTTTCATTATGCTTTATATGTTTGAGAATACTCATAAAAATAAGTCTTGGCCAAGTAATTCTTCAAAGTGCTATCAGAGGTTTTTCAAATATCAAACACTTTTGCATGGAAAAAAGGGTAACAGAGAAATACATTACTTATAACTTCCCTAAATGAGAAACAAACACATAAGACAGGGGTCATAACTAACTGTACCAATAACTTAGAAGGTCAAACAGATTATCAGCAAAAACAGATTACAGCTATAATGTGCAGTATTTCAAAAATAATCACAGTGATGATTTTTTTATGTTCCTAAATTGTTTCGATTCTGGGATTTTTTTTTCTCTGAAAGAGTAGTATTTTAGGTTTAAAAAGAAAACGTAATAAAAAAATATCTCATCATGGGATTACAGCAAATCCAATAAATTTTTTTATTTGGTTATAGGATCAAAGATAGCTAATTAGGTATTGAATAAGTTTTTATTTTTGATGACTTAATATCGCGTATAAATTACATCAGAGTAAAAGTGCATTTTTTACTATGTCTTAAAGTATTATGTTTTAATTCATTCTAGTAAATTAATTATTTTTTAAATCTTTTATTTTCGATATGCTCGCGCCCCCCCCCTCATAAGGTTATTGCGCCCCCCAGGGGGAGGCGCTCCACAGTTTGAGAAACACTGCTCTAAACGGTTTGAGAAGTCTTTCTCAGTACAAACAGACTTACTTATATGTTTTAATGCAGTATCCATAAGACTGCAGGTAAAAATTCTGTATGCTTTAACCGTGACAGTCCAGTAGTTCTGCAAAATTTGACATTGAATTAATTTTTCTATGCAGAAGAGTGATATATATGGTGTTATAAGTTCATAAAAACATAAAAGGTGCAGAATTTATCAGTTTGACTAAAGGCAATTTAAAATTGTCAAAAAAAACATGTTTTTGACCTTAAATTTGGATTTGTGTATTTTTAAGACAATCACCGTCACTATGCAAAAAGAACAATAGTTATTAGATCCCTGTGAGTGCAACTTATTATGATGATTTACCCCAAGAAAAAATTATTGACTTTTTAAAGCTTCCACATATAAAACCATTCATTTCAAATTCACTTACCAATGTTTGGTTATCTGCAATCGTGTAAAAAAAGAATCAAATGGGTTTATGTTTTGTTGCATATAAAAACATGTTATTATATTGTTTTAACACAAACATAAAATAGAATTCATCGATTATTATTACTATTATTATTATTATGAAGCATTTATTCAAAGTACAGTATGGTTATTAGAACTACATTTAGCTACAGTATTGTCTAATTTGGAGATCTATTTTAATTTCTTGCAATGTTAAAATATGTGGAGTATAATTGAAAGAAGTACTACCATGCCAAGAATTTCTTTCAATTATTAAAATTTCCTCTTCTGTCAACCCATGTGTAGTACCCTTTAATATTATCTTGGAGAGAGGGAGAGTTATATTAATGTCGCACGCCAATGTAAAACGAGGGTTGTTATAGATGGAATTCATAATTTTCAACCTCGACGAGGACGACACTTGACGACACAAATTATCACTTAATGCTAACAGGATTTAGAATTTCCGAACAGGCAGATTTGGAGTTAATCGGCCCTCTTTTCAAGGCGAGTTTTCATCGAAGGTAAGATTGAAGACCTCAATACTCCGATTACAAATTGTTTACCATTTCCGCTACACTAATGCAACTTAAAAATATTTTGGAAAGATTATTTGTACAATTCAGTTATTAATTAATTTAAATAGTGATTACCTTTGGCATCCCCGTGTTGGTTTCCATTTATTAATTGTTAAGAAATATTTTGTTTTCGAAGGGAAGAATGGTAGTTTTACTAAAATGATTCTGCACAAACACGTGGCTGTCTAGTAATGCAACGTTTCTCAAACTCTGGATCTCACCTCCCTAGGGGACATGATAACCTTACGTGGGGAGCGCATGTATATGGAAAAGTGAACAAAATTTATTTAAAAAGATTATTAATATAATAAAAGGAAAAAAATATAAACTGCATGCTAATTGTAATCTGTTCCACAATATAATACTAATCCTATACAACATACATATAACACACACAACAAACATAATACTAATCCTATTACTTAAAGGTAACTAAATTAAAATATCTGTTACTCTTAAGAGTAAGACAAGCAAAATTTAATACATTTCTTTATAATGTGTAAGGTTTATAAGTTAGGTCGCATGTTTGTTGTAGCGTCAATGTAATATATTATTGCATTCAATACATTGTTATTTTATGGAGAAAGGGGGCGACCAAAACTTACTTGAAATTGGGTCACAAGTATGGAAAATTTTACAAGCGCTGTAGTAACGGGTTCGAGTCCAGGTGCCATTGAATAATCACCATGTCAAAGAGGTTAATTCCCGTTAAATCTGTTTTAGAGTCGAAGTCTTCTCGTTGGTGTGGTGTGGTTGATTGGAAAGAGGGTATCATCTCCGTCACTTCACCAGGGTACAAAATTACGCATTCCATCGTCAAATGCCCTCGTGTTGCTTTAGTGCGACGTTTATAAGCACTCACTCCATCAAAGTGTTCAATACGTAATATGTGTATCTTTGAACTCCTTAACTGACGTAGGCGTATATATCCGTATTCCTTAAAAGGTTCGTTGAGTGCACCGGACGTATATGTACGATTTTCGGAAATGTAATTTTTTTCTTTGTGCTGGTATCAGTAAATATATTTTGAAGAGTGTGGAATGCAATAAAATGATTTTGACAATGTTTGCAAAGGATTTTCTTATTTCAGAGAAAACTTTGCTTATATTGGTTTATTGTTTTTCAGCCCCAAGCATTGCATACACAGCCCTATGGGAAAAACGGAGGCTCGGGGAGCGAATCACATAACTTTTAATCATCAGTTGAGAACCGCTGATAAACCCTTAAAGTGAGTGAGTTAATATTAACTTTGCACTGTTTAGCTACTCACGGGCTTCTGGAGATGAACCCTGTAATTTTGAGCTATGTTCAAGTGACGGGAGCGACACTTCAGCTGTCACCCTTCTCCTAACAACCACATCACACCTACGGGACGATGTTTCTGTTTTGGAGAAATTTAACGTGCATCGCTACCCTATTCATTCTGTTTTAAGTGGTACAAGACGCGAACAGATGACACAAAATCTCCACGAGTCCCTTACTTTATCCACTGTGTACCACATGGCCATGTTTTATCTCTAAAATAGTATTCAAGTACAGACATCTGATTTAAAAAAAAATTAAACAACATTTCGGAAAAATGGCAACGATGATTCCATGATATTTTTTCTAAGTATTTTGAAACAACATTCAGAAAAAAATAGTTTTTAATTTTTTCTGAATAATTTTTAATTTTTTAATAATAATTTTTTTTAATATTTATTTATATTCCGGTTATATCAAGAATACAAATATAACTTTTCTTTTACATCGTATGGAGAACCGTGTAAAAATTATATCCCACTAGGGTAAGAATTTTCTTCTATTCATTTTATATTTTATTTCTTTATTAGAGGGAAAGATTTTATAACTAAATTTAAATCCAGTTACCTCCAAATATCATTTTATCGCATAGTATGAGTGGAAGACCTTTTAATTTAATCAGAATTTCATCATATATGTAAAACTGATAATTCAGTGTTGCGTTTTGTTGCTTACAACAAGGATTTTAAAAATTAAGCGAACAAAGACAATTATTTGTCAATTTGTATTATTTTCTATTTTTCTTGTAAATAGTTTGTTTATCTAAAAAATTACCTCGATAAAAGTATCGGTAATTTAAAATCTTTAAAATATAAAATTTAAAGTTAACATTTTTATGAATTATTCCATATCTCGCAGAGGTGTTTTCAGACCAACTCTAGTCGGATCAACGCTTTTAAAGTACTCAACATTAATTTAAAACTATTGCGGGAAAAAACTCGTAGTATAAAATCTCCTGATGGTTATTGGACCAAAAGGTATCGCCAATGGAAAAACTGTTTTCTGCTCTAAATTCTAAACAGGCATCTAGAGGGCAACGTTTGTGAGCTTTGATCTAAAATCCTATAAAATTGTCGCCAAGTTAGGAGGTTACATCTAACAATTGATTCCAAAATAGATTCTGGTTTTTGAATCAGTTTATAGAGACGCATTTAAAAAAAATTATAAATTCATATAGGATTTTATGCATTTAAGTTGGTTTTTTTTTAAGTAAATTTCAGGTACTTATAAAAATCAAATTTTATTAAAACTGTATACTTATAATGTTTGGTGTTTACTTAAATGTTACCGTGGATCAAAATAATCAAATCAAAAGACGTCACCAAATAATATGAGAGTCAGCCAATAGTGGAAAAATTTTCCGCGCATGTTGCAACATATTAATAATATTGATGACAACATTTGGTGATTTTTACAAGCTTTTATTTAACTTGCAACGTAAAACGCTCGGGTAGAATTCTTCAACTCAATTTTGAAGCTGATGTTTTCAACCGATTGAGCTGAAATCTTTTATACTCGTTTAGTTTCGATGACACAATGCATGCTTTGACCATTTATATTCCGGTATCACATTTAGTTAAACAAACATTAATTAAAGTAATTTGTTCAGGTGGAATTTGCAGCTCAATTTTAAAGCTCATGTCTTCGACTGATTGAGCCGAAATTTTGTATACACGTTTAATATGGATGACAATGCATGCTTTGGCCATTTATATTCCGTTATCTCAATTAGTTAAAAAGATATTAATTAAAAAATTCTTACTCGTATTACAAGCTTACTTTACCTGTTTCCACGAGCCCTAGTGGGTAGAATAGCTGGCTACTAATGGATTATCCTGGGTTCGATTCCCGGGAGCTCGAATTTTTTAAATTTACTTTAAATCATTTTAATTTTCCTTCGTAAATTTGTTCTCTTGATCAAATTTAAATTTCCATGTTCTTTCCTGTTTTTTACAAGCTTTTATTCAACTTGCAATGTAAAATCTTCGGGGGAATCTGGCAACTCCATTTTGAAGCTGATGTCTTCATCCGATTGAGCTGAAATTTTGTATACACGTTTAGTTTAGATGAAAATACATTTTTTGACCATTTACAGTCCAATATAGCTATCAGTTAAAAATATATTAATTAAAAACCCTTTACTCCTAGTAGCTTTTTATTTTGCCTAGCATCTTATCGGATTGAGCTTAAGGTATCCGACTACGTTCGGAACCACATGATTTTAAAAATACTCATAAATGGATAATTTTCATCACCTTTAGTGTCACTTAGATTAAAATACATGTATAAATTTGTTTTAAGGCTATTTTGACCAAAAAAATATTTAAGTACAATATATCGGCAAAAAATTAACTTAGAATAACCTTTTTTCAAAATGTTCTCCTTTTGTGAAAAATACTTCTATTATAATAATATTTTGCCTGTACATAGCTCAGACCTCTGTACAGAGGCTTAACTATGAGTTTAGAAAAATTCACATTATTTTCAGAGTTACAATTAATTGAAATAATTATCGACGTTTTTTTCTTACGATTTCTCCCCTCTGTTGTCGTAAAACATGAATAAACCCACTTACAAGTCATATATTTCAAATATTCTAGTTGAGCCTCTGTACAGAGATCTCAGCTATATACAGGCAAAGTATTGTTATAATAGAAGCATTTTCACAAAAGGAGAATATTTTAAAAATTAGTCATTCTATGTTCATTTCTTGTCAAAATATTGTACTTAAATAATTTTTATTGTAATACTATTCTTAAAACAATTTTATATACATTTTCTAATCTAAGTAACACTAAATATCATAAATATTATCCATTTATACGCTTTTGCAAAATCACGGTTCCGAACGTAGTCGGATACCTTAAAGTAGTTCCGATATTTCGACCTTTTTAAAAACCCGTCTTATTCTTTCTATCAAACTGAGACAAAAATAATTACATAATCGGAAAGAACATTTATTTCGTCACTATACTGTTTAATTCGTTTTAAAAAATAATAATATTTTCTATTTTTTACGCTTTTTTCTAAAATGCATTTTCATGAAAATGATTTCTTAATATCGTTCCGTAGGATTTTTTTTTCTTCGTTTTAATGAATCGATATTCTGCACTAAAAAAGTTCAGGATTTTTTCTCTTTTAGAATCATTAATTAAAAAAAAATAAAATACCAAAAATAGTTTTTTTTTCCTACGATTTTTCAAAAAATACTCAAATTTTTAATAAAACATTTAAAAACGTTATTTTTAATGCTATTTGCGCGAACTTTTTTTTTTCGTTTGTAGAATAGTATCCAAATTCTGCACAAAGATTAAAAAAATTCCTTTAAAATTACGGATTTAAAAAAAATTTGGGGCAGTTTTGTTTTAAATATATAGTATTGTAGTAAAAGCGGAAAAAATGCGTTTTAATATTTTGATCAATTTTCCTTTGTCCAATGTTGTTTTGGTATTACAGTGTTTATCTCCGTCCCCCATTATCCTCTTGGTGCGGCTCGAGTGAAATATTTATCATATTTACGTGGCCCGGCGGGAAAAAGATTGAATACCCCTGAGCGAGCCTGTTAAAAATTAACAGGCAAACCATCTTGCAAAAATGATGCGTTGAATGAGATGAATAGACTGAGAAACCTGTTCACCTATAACTAAAAAGTTAAAAATACATTAAAAGTAAAAAAAAAAACTTTTGAAAAACAAGCTTTTATTTAAATGCTCTAAAAAGAATAAAAAAAACTTTTCTTTTAAAAATTTTTTTGCTATCAACTTATAATATCATTACACAATTTATGGTATAAAAGCTTGTCGCGAGATTTATCAGCGTAGATAATGAATCAAATTAAAGAACTTGATCTGATTAATTTTAATTTTTAAATTTTTCAAACTAAGTAAATACGTGCACGTAAATCTCGCGACAAGCTTTTATACCATAAATAGTGTAATGACGTTATAAGTTGATAGCAAAAAAATTTTTTAAAATAAAAGTTTACTTTATTCTTTTTAGAGCATTTAAATAAAAAAGCTTGTTTTTAAAACGTTTGTTTTTACTTTTAATTTATTTTAAAATTCGTGTTGTGGTTTTTTTTAAAGAAATTGTCATGGTCTGTGTGTTAGACTAGTGGTTTTGGTCATGGACTATTGGTCGGGTATGAGTCCTGGTGCCATTCAGAACTCGCCGCGTAGAAGGGGTTGATAAACGTTTAATCTATCAAGGTAACACTAGTTCGATATCACGGGGAACGCGCCAAGTTCTTGTTTATGTTCGCCAAGATTGGCGATAATATTACAATATAGTTACCTTGACATTTTTGCAGTTTTTTGAATATTACAAGATTCCAGTATATTTTAATTGATATTCATTATTAATGTTAATATATATTATGTAAAATTATTTTATTCATAATATAAAAATACAATTATTATTATCATATATAATAATAATTTAATATTCGTTGTTTATAATCGTTTTTTTATTATATTTATTTATAAATACTTTTTCATATTATGTTACTTATTTAAAATTGTGTTATTTATTTAAAATTGCGTTATTTATTTAAAATTGTGTTATTTATTTATCATTATGTCCATGTATCATTATTATGTTCATGTATCATTATGTTCTTATTCATTTATAATTATTATTTTGTTCATTTATAATTATAACGTTATGAATATTATGAATAGTTTTTAAATTACAATACGATTATTTTATTATTTTTCTAATTACAATTAAATTATATTATTATACATAATAATTATCATTAAATCATACTATATAAATATTATATATAATTATTATATTAAATTATATTAAAGAGACTATCATTGTGTACTGCATAAAATTAGTACATGTAACTTTTTATATTATATTAATATTCATTATTTATTGAATGATCTTGGTTATTCTCAATCTCTTCCTATATTTTTCTTCTAAAGTCTATTTCAATGTATCTCGAAATAATTTTTTAAAATTGTCTTCTTGACGGTTTGATATCGCAAGACCGCCATCTTGGGTTTGATTCCAGCGAGAACAAGTGCTGATTACTTTATCGCGCCAAGCAATGCTTTGGATCATGCTCCATGATATCAAATTAATACCCTACAAATTAAAACCATCCGTTGGTGTGGTGTAATTAGAACAGTGGGTACCAGATCAAGGTTATAGACTCGTAACTTGAATGAAGCTCAAAATTACGAAATCCAACGCCTATACCCTTTGTGTTGATTTATAGTGCGTTTAAATAACACTCCCTTTCTCCAGACGAAATTTGTATCTAGTATAATACATAATTACCTAAAAGATAAACTAATGTTACTTGTCACCAGATATTAAGGTGAATATATAAAGATATTTTTTTCTTTTTACA
This sequence comes from Trichonephila inaurata madagascariensis, assembly GCA_019973955.1. NCBI lineage: Eukaryota > Metazoa > Arthropoda > Arachnida > Araneae > Nephilidae > Trichonephila > Trichonephila inaurata. Next base: position 137,198 of record BMAV01006153.1, on the reverse strand, counting down.
GATTTCTGCTCTTTTGAATTTGACAAAAATCAGTAACTGTCAAGTAGAAATGCTTTATATCACGAAAATGCGAAATTTGATATTTTTTCAAGTATCAAACAGTGAAGAATTTCAGTATTTGGATGGAAGATTTTATCAACAAATTTGGGTACACAATAGAAGTCTTCCAATATTCCGCATGTGCTACTCCCACGCATTCTTCCAAGTTGTGAAATCTCACGTTTCGGTACATAATTACGAACCCTTCCGTCAATGGGACATCATAATCATAGATAGTGACGGCCATCCACAGACCAAAAAAGGTCAAAATTTAAAGGTAGGAGCAGGGGAAAATATTGAAGCAATACCGATAGACAGGTTTTTAGTAGCAGATAATGGTCTAGCGTCCCCTTCTTTTCCCGATTGGAATTTTTATCCATATTATAAAGGAATATTAGAAGGTACTCAGTCAAACATTTTTGAACAGTTTTATGCTGACTCCTTTCTTTTAAGGCATGAATCGACATGGAGACGCGTTTATAATCCAAATTTGACGTTCTTCTCTTGCGAATATAATGATTTTTCTCTTTATGTAATTGAACAGAAACGTAACAAGACACCGGTCAATGTCTTCAAAACAATCCTGAAACGAGAGATCGGTGTTTGTTTTAATCAAAAATCTATTCTGAAAACCATAGCTTCGCCTTATTATTATGTTCTTCCCCATCAAGATGAAATAAAGTGCGCTGAATGTATAACTAATGCGTTACATAGTGAAATACCTTTTTCAGATTCAACACCATTAGAATTAGTATGTCAGTTAGAAATTTCTGTGAAAAAGTTTTCATAGATGAGACGATCAAGTATAGCACAATACAAAACTTTTCTTTATGAAGAACTAATACATTTTATTGTTCACTTTGTTACGTTATATTTATTATTAAATCAGAATTTTCACTACATTTTTCACTGTTATTATAAACATTGTTTTATGGTGTAAAAATAAAATGTGTGAAAAACCTTGCAAGATATCCTTTTTGTTACGTTCATTATATATCTGTTTAAGACTTATTTGACCCGTTTTCTACAGTGGCGCTTGAAAGTATTCGTACACTTGCATTTTCCATGAAATATATTTTCTGTTTGTAAAAGTCTATATATCCACGATTGTAATTTTTTTACAACACCGGTAACTTGTTCTTATTTAAGTAACATTATTTTTTTTAATATAGTATGTTTTTTTACTCATGATTATTTTGTGTTTTAAATAGTAATATAGTTTTACTCTTATTATATAAATATTATATTATATTTTATAAATATATTTTTTAATATTATTAATAAATAACATTATTATAAAATTGTATGAAAAAAAGTTTATTTTATATGATAATGAGTTTAAATAGTTTTATATAACAGAAAACACAATAAATTATAAACAAAATAATTAAAATGTATTATTTTTTAATGTTTTATATTATTTTTTACATTTAGTATAATAAAATAATACATATGTTACCGGCAAAGTATGAAATCCGGCATTCTATAGAATACTTATAACTAGCCGGCAATGTATGAAACGATTTTTATTTCATACATTGCCTAAGCATTCTATAGAATGCCAAATGAGAAACTGGCAAAGTATGAAGTACAGCAATTAGCTGAGTCGTTGGTGGGAGAGGAGAGCGAAAGGAATGACCTGTTTGTACGTGCGACCCTTTGACAGGGGAGAAAGAATCTCATGATTTCATCCCTGAAGATCACCGCCTATATGTTGCAGGGAAACGATGAAATTAGGGCTTTCGTCAAACTCCTAAAGTAAATGATTAATTCACGCAAGATGTTAAAATAAATTATCTTTTGTCTTTTCCTTGTTTTAAGCAAGTGAATTAGTTAAATCCCCAAAGTGTTTTAGTGAAATGATTTAGTGAAAAAAATATGCCACTTTTTTTTGGTGCTAGGGGACAGATATTTGGGGTATCGTAATAATTTTTGTTATGGTTAGGATGTGCTGGGACACATTCTCACCCCCTCTACAGCTTTTCGGCCAATATCTCGACACCCGAGCCTCACAGTCTATTCGGATATGGCTCATTCGATCCCTCTATAACTGCTCTTCCAGTTTTTATAAGTTCATACTCATAGGGCTATTCCTTATAGTTTTTAATTGTTTTAAACTTTTAAAATTTATTTAAATCCACAATATCTTGGCTCCTGTTTGAGTCTCGGACTTGAGATTTGAATCAACTGTTCCACTCGTGTAGACCCATCCAGTCATATACTTGACTCCCATTGTGTAGGCATGGGGAGGGCTTAAGTATTAAAATATCATGCCCCATGTTAATCGTATTGGGTCTGTAAAAATTTCACTCCCCCCTCCATCAAGGAATTGAGCTTGGGACTTGATTTTTAGAGGTACACCATATTTTCGTGTATGCGTGAGCCTTACTTGGAATTGGCCCCCTCCGGCGCTTTTCCCCCTACCGGGCTTCCTCATTAATAACTAATAACTCGAATCCTATGCTACCTTGGTTGACCTCGACGGCTGGATTCGATTGTTCTCCCTAAAAGCTCTTCAAATATGTAATTTTATCCCAATAATCCCATTCCTCCCCCCCATTTCACGTGTTTAAACAATTTTAAAATTCTTTAATTTCCCCATAGCTCCGAGGAGTTTTGACCTGTATGGTTCGGAAGTACAAGGACTCGACCTCCCAAGTGTCTCCCCCCTCCCCTAGACAGCATTTTGCCAATATTTTAAAATAACATCTCTTCAATGTCATTTCCATGATAGTAAGTGATTTTATTACACCCTGAACTGTTTCAGTGAAATGATGAAATGAGCTAGTCAGGATTTGCATTGGCAAAATGCTGTCCAAGAGGGGGTTGAGGGTTAAGATGCCTTGGAGGTCGAGTCCTTGTACTTCCAAACCATACAGGTCAAAAGTCCTCGGAGCTATGAGGAATTTAAAAAATTTTAAATTTGTTTAAAAACGTGAAATGGGGGGAGGGGGAAGGAATGGGGCTATTGGGATAAAATTACATATTTAAGGAGCTCATAGGGAGAACAATCGTATCCAGCCGGTGCGGTCAACCAATGTAGCATAGGATTCAAGTTCTTAATGGGGAAG
>BMAV01006153.1:111232-133988 GCA_019973955.1 Trichonephila inaurata madagascariensis | reverse complement strand
GAGGAATTTAAAAAATTTTAAATTTGTTTAAAAACGTGAAATGGGGGGAGGGGGAAGGAATGGGGCTATTGGGATAAAATTACATATTTAAGGAGCTCATAGGGAGAACAATCGTATCCAGCCAGTGCGGTCAACCAATGTAGCATAGGATTCAAGTTCTTAATGGGGAAGCCCTGTAGGGGGGAGAGCACCAAATGGGGGGCCAATTCCAAGTAATTCTCACGCATGCACGAAAATATGGCGTAGCTCCAAAAATCAAGTCCCAAGCTCAATTCCTTAGGGGGAGTGAAATTTTTGCATACCCCATACGATTAACATGGGAACATGATATCTTAGTGCTTAAGCCCTCCCCATGCCTACACAATGGGAGTCAAGTATATGACTGGATGGGTCTCGACGAGTGGAACAGTTGGTTCAAATCTCAAGTCCAAGACTCAAGCAGGAGCCAAAATATTGTGGTTTTAGATAAATTTTAAAAGTTTAAAACAATTAAAAACTATATAAGGAATAGCCCTATGAGCATGAAATTATAATAACTGTAAGAGCAGTTAGAGAGGGATCGAATGAGCCAGGTTTTATTTCCCTTAAGAGGACTTGGCACCCTAAAAATGATCAAAATATCGTTTATTTATTTTTATTTAGTTATATTCTTTGCATTATTATCTTTCGATTAATACGTCATTTTTGCATGCCTGAAAATTAGAAGTTGGAAAAACTTCAATTGAAATACATAAACAAACACACATTCCTTTATAGATAAAAAAAAATGAGCGAGGCAAAAAAAGCTATTGTAAAAAGTGAAATAATAACTAAAAAAAGCTTTTAAAATAAAGCAGGATATTTCTTAAATATTACATTAATGTAATTTGTATTTCTTTAGAAATGTTTGCATGTAAAATTTTTTCATTAAGGCATTTTTAATTTTTTTATCTGTTCTTATTCATCATATGTTTTCCATAAAAAGATAATATTTAAGTATTCTGTGGAAAAAACTTTTAAGTTGTGCAATTGTAGAAAATTCTTTTTAAACATTTTCCTTCACACAGTTTACTTATGCAATTAATACATTCTAAAAAGTAATCGTTTATAAGATATATGACTTGAAATAATTCGCAAATGCGATTATATTTTTACAAAAATATGTAGCTATAATGTTTTAAAGTGATATTTTACGTTATTTAAGCTTATAATAATTATTTTTTACAATTACAAACTTTACAGTGGTTTATCTCAGTTTGTGTTATTTCACATTCAAAATGCTTCTCCTTCCATTATTATTAATCAATCACTTCGATTTTATTTCCCCTGTGTTTTATGTTTTTATGTATAATGCATGTAACAAAATTAGACATCCAGTTTGTGCTGTAAACTTAATAATTTTTTTTTTTTTAAAAATTTTAATATTGGAGATTTTGGCATTTTCGTTGAATTTTAGCATGAATATCTACATTTTATTTTTTTTTCCACTAACATTAATTTATATTGTAAAATCGATTCATAAATTTGTTTAAGACATTCTTAGGAAAGTTACAAAAAATTTCAGGTCAAATAATTAGTAAATAAAAAAAAGGAGTATTATTTTAAAATGTGTTCCATATTTTTTAAAACTTTCAGTTTTTTTAAAATTGTGTGAATAATTTACACAAAATTTCATCTCGTATTATTTTCTTGAATAGAAACATTATACGTAATGCTAAAATAAAATTTTTAAATACATAAATAAAAAGTAATTGTTCAAAATATGCCAAGTCCCCTTAATAAGAAAGGAAATATTCTTGTTCTCTCAGTACAACGATCATTTTTCAGTACGTATTTTGAATAAATTTTTTTAATGGAACTGGAACTCTTATATATTATTTTTCTAGTATAACATTTGTATTTCTTAGGAATGCACGTCATTTATACAAAATAGCTTTATTAGAACCTTTTTTCATACTTTGCCTAAATAGCATTTGGCATTCTATAGAATGCCTAGGCTTTCTTTACAATGCCTAGGCAAAGTATGCAATAATTCTCCTATTTCATACTTTGCCTAAAAACGTCAGGCATTCTATAGAATGCCGGCATTTCATACTTTGCCGGTGACACATATATATTATATTATTAATTTCATTATTTTATAATTATATAAAATGTTTGAATTAGTCTTTTTTAAATAAATCTATATTTAATTATAAAAATAATGAAATCAATTGTTAAAAGTAAAACAAAAAACCGATCGCGCTACTCGAACCTTGACCGAGCGCGTGGTATTCAGGTATGCTTCCTCCTATGCCACTGCATCTCTGACGTTAATTAAAACTTAATAGTATAAAAGCTAAGTATAAATTTCGAAGGCTATTTTTTCTCCGAATTGACTGGCGGTTCGGTGCTATTACATTGAGTGTTGAACAACTTAAAAGCACACTGCTATTACTCAAAGTTACGTCCCCAAATAAATTTCCTTAGTCATGCCCTCCAGTTGTTTGATAATTAGAGACGTATTTAACTTACATCAAATAAGCCTTTTTGATGCAAATGAAACAAAAACAAAGGCTTATCTCTTAGAATAAATAAGGTCTTTATATGTAGCTATCTGCATCAAAACCAACCTCTTAAAAATGTTTAGTTCATAAAGTCTTTTTCGGAAGACAACTTATTTTCGAATAGCCTATTCAAATTTGCTTAAAAGGAGTTGAACAGATAAAAAAAATTTATAAAAATTCACTACGCAAAGTAAATGTCCCGAGTTTTAATTTGAAAGCTAGCTACTTCCCTTTTTAAAAGGTAGCACATGATATAGGAAAATGAAATGTTTTAACGATAAAATTAATAGGTAACATATAGCGCTTTTTTTTGGTCAAAATCTTAAATTATAAATCAAAACTATAAATGTGAGTTAATAGAAAGTTAGCTATGTTTCTGAAATTGAATGATATAGATCTTTACTTATAAGACAGTTCACTCAATTTGCGGCTTTGTTTTAACTTAACTTCTTTTTCTTAAAAAAAAAAAACTTTAAAAAATTATATGATACAGTCTTTTGACCGACTGAGTGGCGTAATTGGTTTGTCACTGGCCTTCTGTACACAAGGTTGCAGGTTCGATCCCGGCCCAAGTCGGTGAAATTTCCTGATGCAGAAAATCGACAGCGGCCTTCTCGTATCATTATGCGGCATGGAAAAAATCCCTTGGCGTTCCCGTTTGTCTTGGGTGACCTCGGCAGAATTAAATTCCTAAGTTCAATTTAGCTTCGTCAAAGCTCACGTGCTTTTCTCTGGGGAGGAAACTGGACGTCAAAATTATTTGCGGCAATTGTGTGTGGTATCACCTAAAGGGTGCCGAAATAAAAAATGATTCCAGCTCCTGGGGAAGGAACTAGGTCTGCAAAGGTAAAAAAATACCAATACGCAGCTCGATTAGAGGAAAAATAATAATATAGCTAGATCCCTATTTACGAATTTATCAGGACTAAACATTTTTTTTTTGTTAATTTGGAGCTGTTCACGGTATCGGAGTTCAGAAAAAAATGCACATTTTTGCACATTTGCCTTTTGAAAATTCGATAATAAGCAATTACGCAAAAATATGCATAGTCCTAAATTGCGCACTTTTTATTCAGCAGCTAAAACTATTATTAGCGAATAATTATACAATAGTTAATTAGAAATTTTATACTACTGACTAATATAAGTTTGGCAATCTTACTTCGTATCTTTTCTTAAGCCTGTGTTCGGCAAAATTACTAGGGCTGCGGTAGCCAAGTGATCAAGGTATCGGATCATTGAAGGCATGTCATGAGTTCGAGACCAGTATCACTAAAGACCGACCATGTAGTGCAGCGATGCACGCTAAATCTGTCGAGAGCTGAAACGTCCTCCCGTTGATGTGGTGTGGTTGTTAGGAGAGGTTGGTGCCAGCTCAGGTGTCGTTCACGTCACTTGATCATGGTTCAAAATTACGTGGTCCGTCACCAAAAGCCCTCCTGTAGCTGAACAGTGCAACGTTAACATTCACTCACTCGGCAAAAGTACGAGAGCTTGAACTAAACGCGAAGCACATTTTCAGACAGGAAAATGTTTCAATTTTCATGGAAATTTTGAACATTATAACTGATACATCTCTCTGTTAACAATATAGTGTTTTTAAATATTCAATTAATACTCTTTTGTTTTCTTTTGAATACGTGCACAGATAGCTCATTTAACATTACGGTATAGGATAAAAAACGCAAAACACAATTTATACCAGAAAAAATTGATCAACTCGATTAAAAATGGGAAGTATGATAAAAAAAATGCTGCTCTTTAAGTGATAGCGAAGCCAAAATATATTAATTTTTCATTTCTCTTATATCTGAAAGAATGTTCTGAATTCGAGTCCTAATCTTTAACATTATCCGATAACAGTCTTAAGACCGTCAATCAACCTTTGTTGTAGAATATTATTTCACGCTCTTCAAATTACGAAAAAAATTTCGTAATTTGTGAAGAGCCTTTTCTTCAACCACACACAGATTTTGACTATTGGATATTTTCTTGGTACAATCCATGTTAAACTATTCCGGAATAGAAAGAGGGGTGGCTTTCAAACACTTAAATTTTTTTTACGATTTTTCACCTCATCTTGCAGATGCCTTTTTAATTTCTGCTCACTACATAATAGCTGTAGCTGATGTCAACGCTGAAAAGCAATTCACCTTTTTCTGATCGAAACTATAAAAAAATTGTTTTTTATTTTGGCTGTTGAAGTAATTTGTTAGTTTGGGTACATTATTGGTTAAGTAGGCTTTTTTACCCTCATTTTAATCAAGGAAAATAAATTTTTAAATTGCAAAATTCTTTCAATGGCGGTAGGTAAACTAGGGTCCGATTGAACATCATTTTCCCCATTTACTTAATTTAGAAGTTTATTGCTTTGCATTAACTTCCTGAAAATTTTATTTAAAAAAGAGCTATTATAAGTGCACTTTACTAAATGACAATAAATTTAAATACAATCAATGAATATTCTACCGGAAAATATATTATCCATATATCCTTAATTTTACATCTACATATTGTCTTTTAGATTTTTTTAAAACGGACTTCTTTTTGCCTTTTTGCATTAAATGGAGATTTAACAGTGGACACATAAGGACAGTCAAATATGACCTAATTTGAGACATTCGTCAAAGTTTTTAAATTCTAGGTTATTTTTCTTGTGCATATTGCTCGACTTTATTTTATTTTATATAGCTGCTTAATTTTTCTATGTCTATATGTTTCTTGTTCCGTTTTAGGGACTGCGGTAGCCCAATGGTACAGGTATCGGATCATGGCAGGCGTGTCATGAATTCGAGCCCAGTGCCACTAAAGACACGCAGTGTAGGGGAGTGATACATGTTAATTCTGTCGAAAGTTCAAACGTCCTACCGTTGGTGTGGTAGTTAGGAAAGGGGGTGCCTGTCGTCCTCGTCTCTTGAACATGGTTCAAAATTTTGAGATCTGCCGTCAAAAGCCCTCGTGTAGCTGAACAGTGTGACGTTAATATTCACTCACTCACTTGTTCCGTTTTTTCTCATATTCGTATTCACTCTACCGTTATCTACCATAAGCGGTCTTTTGACGCTGAAAAATATATGGATTTTATAAAGTAGCCTGTGTTTGACTTTCAAACGTCGAATTTTACTAATTACATCCCTATGTGTTTATACACAATTTGTTTTTTGCAGGGCAAATTTTATTATGTACTTGTTATTAATATTTTTTATTAATTAATATTAATTAGTTATTCAGTAAATTGTTTTTCAGTTTTTTGTTTGCAATAATCTGAAATTTTTTTTAAAAAATATATGCTTAGCTCCATATTGGGGCGTATGATAAGAGAATGGTAGACGCTTAACCCTCACCCCCACCTTGAAAAATTCTTGTATGTACCACTGCCAAGTGTCATGGGTGTGACGATGTTAGGAAAGGGTCTACAATATTTATTAGCATTTAATAATAAATACGGTATATGTACTTAAATACAGAACTAAAAAAACTAATAATTTTAAAAACACGTTTAAGGCAAACGCAAGATACAAACGTACTAATATCCACACAAAAATAATGAAAACAAATGATCCATTTACTATCAAAAAATTCAAAAAACCTTAAAAAAAATAAAACATTTGTATTCGTTGTTCGAGTTAGTAGAAGACTTATAGTCTGTTAACTGTCAGCCAATCTTTAAATTTTCCGCATGTAATTACTAACTGCTGAAAAATCTTCAGGTAATCACTCCAAAATGTCTTGATGGTCCACTGGTCGATCGTGATCGACGTAATGCCCAGCCTGACTCTATACTGTAGTAGGCGAATATGAAGATATTTAGCTGCATCACATAAAATGTGTGCAGAAGATGTGTAAAATGTGTACTTTTCAGAAGAATATGGAAGGGAAGTCGTGATTCAAAGGAGAGATTTTTTATTAATGTTGCACTACAAAACACCATGAAGGCTGTTTACAAATCTCGGCTAAATGACGAGGAAGACATCTGAGCTGGCACCAAACTATCATACTACGTTGAGCGCCCTAGATTTAACGTGCATCAGGCCCCTCTACACGGCATATCTTCGATAGTACCCGGACTCGAACCCACTACACGCCGGCCATGAGTGCGTGACCATAACCACTAGGTTACGAAGACCACAAAATACTGGATTAATATTAGACAAAGATAACTTCAAAATGATTTTACATAAATGGATAATTAATTCAGTAAAACCCGTATATATATATAGAGATAGTTTAGTGTGATTTTTTAATATCACAATATATATATATATATATATATATTGTAGAATAAATCAAAATATAATTCGTTGAATTTGAAATACGTTTTAATTTGCTTAGGATTTTAGAGAAAGTTCATTATATCTGAACAAAAATTCAGTAATTGGCGTATAAAAATATCTGCTCATGTGTTTATATTATTATTTGTATGGGAATCTTCATTAAAAACAAATAGTAGACTTATTTATTGAGATATTTTAGTTTTGAATATGTTATCTCTCTCTCTTTAGTTTTGATAGTTATTCTCTTTACAGAGATAAACCGTAACTATAAAATTAGCTATTCTAAAAACGTAGATATTTTTTTTTTGGTTGAGTCTCTACATCTTCATCGATATGTAATTTCCTTTCGTATATAAATTCATTATTGGAAAAATTAACAGCAAAATTATTTTTTTTTCCTCATTTCAAATTGATAAGCTCCTAACTTTAATATTTAGGTATCTAAATTTAAATTCAGAAAAACAAACAATCAGTAAAGACGAAATATTAAAAAAATATAAGCTGGCTCTCGATGTCTTACAAAATTATTATTAGTGTCAGTCACAAATTTAAACATTTTTATATGTATAAATTCGAAGGATATTTTGAAGTCTCATCATTTTTTAAAGGAAAGATGGTTTAACAGGTGAAAAAACAACCATCAAAAGAAACCACATATGTTACAAGCTCAAGAATGAAATGAGTTTCAGCGTGTAAGAGGAATGACGAATGCACAGAAAATCAAAGAGAGATAGAGAGAGCAGCAGCAGATTGGCGTGTCCAAGGTAATTCGCGTACAAATCAGGAAGACAAGCAGACGTTTGCTGACAACATAGTCGCCAATGGAAGTGCATGATGTTATCTGGCATGAAGTGGCGTATGACTCTAGTTTATCCGTCATCCATGAATGCCAACAGAACATCTATTTTAAAGAAATTATATCTCAAAATGGTTGGTGGCTGGAGTTGAATGTTCCGGGTAGGGAAAAAATGGAGAAGATGAAGGTCAGAGTGACTATCTCGCTACATCCACGGCTGAAAACAAAGTTGCCCCAACGGACTTGAACCTATTCACCAACACCTGTTCATTGAAGAAAGCCATTCTCCTGTGACGTAACATCCAAAACAATTCTGAGGTGAACAAAGCTGTGAAACAGTTCCTTGTATCGAAGGGCACTGGGTTTTAATAGAGTGATTTTTCAAGCTAAATACACGCTACTACAAATGTTTCTCAATAGCTGTGGCAACTAAATCAAAAACATCGTACGATGTGTAGTTTATGGTGTCATTGTTTATTTCTTTTTTGGCTATATATAAAGCAGATTTTTTCAAACTGTGAGGCGTTCCCCCCAAAGGGGGTGTAATAACTCTACGAGGGGGTACGAGCAAATAAAAAATTCAAAAACAAAATATTATTTAAAAAAAAATTATTATTTTAGTGAAACTAAACAAACAAAAAATACATTGACATAATAAATAATAAAATACACATTTACAATGGCATTATATAATTATAAATGCATCAGTAGTGCGCACACAATGTACTTTACAATTAATTAAATAATACTAAGTTATGAACAAGTTTAAAAATTACCAGTGACCCCATGGGCTTGCATAAATAAAATTATATACAAAATTTAATACTTATCGTGATAACTTGTAAAGTTTATAATTAAACCCCTTATACTGCCGATTTAAAGTTACGCGATTCGCTCCCCAACGCCACCGCGTTTTCCGCGTAGGCACGCGTATGTGATGTATTGAGAAAAAGGTGGGGGGGAGCAAAATCTTTGAAATACATAAATCCTTTGCAAACACTGTAAAGTTCATTTTACTGCATTCCAAAGCCTTCGGAATAATTTTATGGATAGCAGTGTACAAAAAAGATCGTACTTCGGAAAGACGTATAAATACGTTCGTGGCAAATAACGTATTGACTGAGCAAGACATTTATATACGTCGGTGACACCTTAAGAGATTAAAGTCGTATTTTAGATTTTGCTTCAAATTATAGTATCGCTGATATTAATACATTATTGTATGGAGGGGCGAGGGGCGATGCAAGCTATAATTGAATAGTGTCTCAAACATTGAAAGTTTGAGAAGCACTGCTCAGAAGCATTTGTGTAAAGAAAAAGTTGACGAAACTTCTTTTTCCGGTATACGGAACGTTTTTTTTTTTTTTTTTTTTTGAAATTAAAAATTGAAAAGAAAAAAAATTTGGTTTCGACAGTTCAAAATGTATAATTTACCTTACTAATAAAAACTGATGGATTAAAATGATCTTACTTTTTTTATTACATCACATATCTGAATCAACACTTGAACTACATAATGAGCCACAGCTCTATCAAATTTGAAGGCCTATTTTTGTACAATATTTCGCAATGCTAAAAGCACGCTTGAAAGATGAAATGCCATGCACACATTTTTTTTTTATCATTAAGATTTCTTCTGTCATTAAATTATTTGTACAACAGAGTTTTCACAATTGATTTAAATATAAATCACCTTTTGCATCTCCGTTGCTTTGGCTACATTAATTTTTCAATTCCTCTCTACAATCAGGTCACACTCTTCTAATATATACATCTTGTTCAAAAATTTTTAAACGCTAATAAAATACTTTCATTCATCCACTCAAGTTCGAATATATTTTTGTAAACTCGTAGTGAATGACACACTTGATGTGTTAAAACAGTTTATTCAAATATTAGTTCATTAATTAATTAATGAATAACTAGCAACGAACAAAAATGATAGTACAACACCATATATAAAAAGAAAAATTGCTCGTTGTGTCCCTGTAGCGCGTTTGAATACTAATCCAAAAGTAGTGGGTTCGAATCCCACCTGGGATGGCTTAATTTCTGAGAATGTAACTTCTTTTTACTATACTATTTTATTGATTGATTTTTAACGTCGCAATGTTTAGCTACACGAGGGCTTTTGGCGACGGACCAAGTAATTTTGAACCATGGTCAAGTGACGTGGACGACACCTGGGATGGCACCCCTCTCTCCTAACTACCACACCACACCAATGGGAGGAGGTTTCAGCTCTCGGCAGATTTAACGTGCATCGCTGCCCTACACGGCGGGTCTTTAGTGGTACGGGGCTCGAACTCGTGACAAGGCAAGTCACGGTCCGATACCTATACCACTCGGCTACCGCGGCCACACTATTTTATTGGAATAGTTAAATTTAATTAATGAACTGTAACAAAAATAATAGTCCAACACTGGTATATAGAAAGTAAAATGGAAAAATTGCAATGGTAATCGATTTCTATTTTGCCACTTTATATTGTGATTCTGTGTGTGTTATATGTATATACATATTTATATTAACTGTAATTATTTAATAAAAAGAGAAACTAAAATAAAATTTTTGTTTGCTCACCTAAGTAGGAATTGACTTAATATTTTTTTCTATATATTATTTTAAATATTTTGCTTTCGAATGTGAGGATGGTCGTAGTAGCCTAGTGGTTATGCACAAGAACTCGTGACCGGTTGACACGGGTTCGAGTCACAGCGCCACTGATGATCCGATATGCAGAGGTGCTGATGCACGTTAAATCTGCAGAGTCAAACTCTTCTAAGTGGTGTAGTGTGGTAATTTGGAAGGGGTTTTAACTAAATTTTCATCCTTGGGACTTGATTGGGGTTGTAATTTACGAGTTTCATTGTCATAGGGTGACCTTTATAAACACTCACTCACTTCGAAGGGTTGAATACGTGAAAATATTTGAACCTTTGATTAACGGCTGACATTATTAATCTATATTTTTTCGAAAAAATAACATCTCAGAAAAATGGCAACGATATGTTCATTAATTTTTTTTAGAAACACATCTACAAGCCATATTAAGATTAACAATATAAAATATATAACTTCTTTTTTTTTATCTGTTACAACGATGGGGAGAAATTTTAAAAAAATCTATCCCATTGAGGTAAGAATGACTTTATATTTATTTTGTTTTAATACATTAGCGAGGAGAGTTTTTTATAGCTATCTTTAAATCGAGTTGTTTTTAAATATCATTTTATAGCATGGTTTGAGTGGTTGACTTTTTAATTCACTCACACAAAATTTGATCACATATTACCAAGTGATAATTTTGCTTTAACTTTTGTCACTTCCTTACAGCAAGAGTTTTAAAAATCAAGCGAAGAAAGACAATTATTTGACAATTTGGATTGTTTCCTATTCTTTCTTGTGAATAAATTTGTAACTAAAATATTTCCGTGACAAAAGTAACGGTAATTGGAACTAGTTTGATATCACGGGGCAAGGCACCAAGCACTGCTTGGCGCGATAAAGGAGTCCAAGATAGCGGCCTTGCGGTTTCAGATCGTCGGGAAGTTAATTTGAAAGAATAGTTTTGAAAAACATTGAAACATATTTGAAATGAAGAATATAGGAAGAGAGATTAAGAGTAACCAAGATCAATCAATTGATAATTAATATTAATATAATACAATAAAAAGGTACATTTACAAATAATATTATGCAGTATATAATAATTCAATAATAATAATTTGCTAACAATAATCTTCCACTACTAATAATTTAATTCTATTTATAAAAAAAAGAATAATCATCGTATTGCAATATAATAAAAATTATACGTAAGAGTACTCATATAACATAATAATTATAAATAACATAATAATAATTAGAAATGAATGGCAAAATAAAAATTATGAATACATAAAAGAAAAATTATAAATATATATAACATACTAGTTATAAATAAATAAATAAATATCATATGTAATAATATTTATAAATAAATATAAAAAACTATTTTAATGAATAACGAATATTAACACATATAATATAATTGTACTTTTATATTACATTATTAATAAAATAATTCAAATGCAATGAAAATGGTTAAATTTTTTAAGTAACCGAATTAAAATCGTGTGAAATTAATAGGATTACCCTGAGAAAAATCAATAAAATTTATAATTCTGGTATACATTATTCCCATGTAGACTACATCTGCAGACGATAAAAACGTCAAGATAAACAAACGTATTACAGTGTTATCACCCATCTTTGAGAACATAAACAACGGCGCGTGCCCCGTGATATCAAACTAACACTCGATAATTTTGTGTTTAAATTATGAGATTTAATTTTGAAAGTATAATTCCGGGCTCAGTTTTAATATACTATTAATTCAGTCCAAATTACAATGATGTTTTAAACATACCGGTTGACTCATAAATTGTGTGACCAATTTCAGAGGTCCATAAATTTTTATTAAATGAAGTTATTTACATGGAATTTTCCATGTCGTTTCCTCCCACACAGTACACTTTACGTTAACGTTTCCGCCGAGCTAAAAGAGTTTTTTCCATCATTTTTAGGGTATTTTTTTAACTTCTTTGGTTGAATTTTGAAGCTCTTGAGAGAAATGCTCTTACTTTAAGATGGCAATTGGCTGCCGTATGATAAAGATAGTTATACACTGAGTGATACCTTTAATGAGGTATCACTCATATACCCTAAGATCAAACACTGGGGTATTTTGAGCATTCTTGGGTCAAGTTACAAGGAAGAAAGGGAGTTGGGTTTTAGCTCTTTTTAAAGTAAATTGGTTACAACTGGGTTCATTGTAGCTAAGGTTTTCTAAATCTAGGACTATATCTTCGGTTTTTGTAAACTGTTTTAAGTATGTTTAAGACTACTAACTTGGAATAATAAAAATGTGTTCATACGTATTATATCGTCGATCAAATTCGTAGCATCAAAAGACATCCCAAATTCTGCAAAAGAAAGTCTACTGGGGAAACATTTGCGTGTGCGTTCGATCAAAAAATAAAACAATAACGATGTAAGCATTTTGAGAAACCTTTAAAATTAGTGAAATCCTTTCGTTTGTGTGATGAAATTGGTGTAGCACGTGGAAGCCTTGTGGATATGCTCACAAACTCTTTGCTTTAGTGTCGCATTTTCGAGTCAGGGTGCCACTAAAGCCCCGCCATGTAGAAATAGCCGAGAAATGTTGAATCTGTCGATGCTTATTGTCCTCCAGTTAATGTCGAAATTAGGAGAGTGGGGCCAGCTCATGGTACATCCCCACCACTTAAACGAGGGTCAAACTTACGAGGTTCGTCACCAAAAGCCCTAGTTTACTTTATAATATGAGTAAACATAGCGCTTACTTGGCAAATTTAGTCGTCAGTATAATACATATATACCTAAAAATATTTATATAAAACAAAATAATAATCAACAGATATTAAGATGAATTCATAACGAACTTTGTTTTAATATTTCAGGCTTCAACTCTTCTGAATCTGACAAAAATCAGTAGTAGTCCAGAAGAAATGTCTTACATCACGAAAATGCGAAACTTGATACTTTTTCAAATATCAAGCCCAGAAGAATTTCAATACATGGATGGAAGGTTTTATCACCAATTTTGGATACACAATAGATGTTTCCCCATATTCCGCATGTGCTACTCTCACGCATTCTTCCAAGTTGCGAAATCTCACGTTTTAGTACATAATCACGAACCCTTCCGTCATTGGGACACGATAATCATAGATAACGATGGTCAACCAAAGACCAAAAATGGTCATGAAATGAAAGCAAGAACGGGTGCAAATATTAATACAATGCCGATAAACAAGTTTTTAATAGCAAATAATGGTCTCGCGTCCACTTTTTTTCTGCGTTGGAATTTTTATCCCTATTATAAGGGAATAATAACGAGTATGCAGTCCAATATGTTTGAACAACTTTATACTACTGATTCCTCCATTTTAAGGCATGAATCTACATGGAGACGCGTTTATGATGCAAATTGGACGTTCTTCTTTTGCGAATATAATGATTTTTCTCTTTATGTACTTGAACAGAAACGTCACAAGACACCCGTCAATGTTTTTAAAACAATCTTGAAACGAGAGATTGGCATTTGTTTCAATCAAAAATCTGTTCTAAAAACCATAGCTTCACCTTATTACTATATTCTTCCATATCAAGATGAAAAAAAGTACGCCGAATATGCAAGAAATGATTCTTTCAGTCTAATACATGTTCTAAATATCACAATATTTCAATTCATATGTCAAATAGACATAGCTGTGAAAAATGTTTTATAGGTGGGGAGAAAAGGTGTAAAAAAATAAAGAAAATTTGTTTTAAAATTCTAGAATATATGTTATTTTTTGCTGTATTATGTTACATTTATTTTAAAACAACATTTTTACTGCCCTTAAGTCATTATAAACAGTAATTTATTGTTTAAAATATACCCAACACACAAATTTTGGAAAGTGTTTCATTGTAACACTGTTTTGCGTTTTTTATACAAAGGAGATTTTTCTTGTTTGGGGTAGTCGATAATTATACCTATTTCACATATCGGTTGATAAGCACGATTCAATTGATAAAAATCGGTCAAAAATTCAAATCATTTTTCTTTTTACTAAATTATTCTTAACATATTTTTCTAGTCTCCCAAAATGTAAAAGATTTAAGTTTAAAAAAACCCCAATGTTATGATGCATTTTATTTTTATTCACAACCCAATGGGAAAAAAACCATTTCAAGCTGATTTATTTTAAAAAGAAAAAGAAAATCACTAGTTTTTCATTAATGCAAAGGTCAAGGCTTTTTTTTAAAACTGTAGCAAATGCTTTGATATGTTTCTGTCTATTGTTTTAAGAGTTGATAATAGAGCTTTCTCTAAGGTTCCACGTAAATGTGTAACCATTACCATATCAACTATTGTTTTAAATATTTTTAACAAAAATTGATATGCATTTTTTAATGTAGCACTTATTTCTAAAAAAAATGGTTTAATTTAGAATTTCTAAAATGTTAAGTACTTTCAATAAGCCTTTATTAATCATCCAAAAAACCCACACCAACTTTCGTTATACGTAGTTTTAAGTATTCGTAAATCATATTCCATCAGTGTATGTTAATAATTATAGGAGAAGTAACACTTAATGACCCCCTTTATTTTTTATTAACCTTTTTAAAGTCCACACTATGATTCAAAGGTAACATAAACTAAATTTTGATAAAAATCAAATTAAAATTGGAACATAAAATCTATGGAAAAAAAAGTTTCAAAAATTTTTTTTTTTAAAGATTCTTAGGACGTTTCAAAAATGAAACTTTGGCGGGCACCATTTAGTTTTTTCACATGTTTTATAAAGTATGATCAAGGACATTTTAATTCGAAAATCAATTATTATATACATTTTTAGTGAGTAGTATCTGAACCAAAGGTGCCTAAACATTTCTCCACGGGGTTTCATCATTCTCCGTTTTAAGGGGGAGGGGCATGATACCCGACAAACAACTAAAATGGGCCTTAAAAATCTAAAAATTAAAGTGGGGGGTGGGGAGAAGAGCTTTTACTTGTGAACGAGAAAAATCTAAAATTTTTTTCCTGCCGAATTTTTTTAATGTACCCCGAGTCGGCGAGTGGCAGGTTCCCCGACGGATGCCCCCTGCTTGCGCCACCTCTGAAGTAAACAATAAATACCGTTCCAAAATAAAACAAATTTATTTGAAAATATAATTTATAAACAGGAATTTATACACAATTACAGAAAATTACAATCAGTTTTAGAAATATACTCAAAAAAGGAAAACATCAGTAAGGCAAATAAATAAACAAATAACCTTCATATAAAATTCACAAAGCTAATAGTATAAAATACTAGAAAAAATACAGACTTACCAAAATTCTTTAAAATGAAAAATAATGACAAAATATATTGTTTTTTTTATATATTTATTATTGTGTTTTTTATGTATATATTATGTCCTTACATATTTTTATTGTCCGTGGTAGTCAGGAAAGCATTTCTGATGCAATCTTTTTTCACACTTGAGGCATTTTTTCGTTTTTTTTTTTTACAAAAACAGCACAACGTCCTAGTGTTGATGGAACAAGGTAATGAGCATCTGACTGTCTCAAAGATTTAAAAATATGAGCGCGAGGTCCTGGAACTGAGTGAATTTTCAGTTTCATGCGAAGCAAACTTAGTTATATATATATACATCTCTACGCGGAAATTTAGATGGGATTGTTCTGCTTTAGTACCTTTGTGCAAATGTACACCTCCCATTCCCTCATTATACAGTTTTATAAGATTTGGTTGACGTATATCAATTTTCTCTCTTTTTTTTTTTGCACGGCGCAAAATCTCTTGGTTTGAGTGACTGGCTCATGTGTTACATAATTGAATTCTATGGTTACGGCAGCACTATCTTTCCAATGGTAAATGTACACTTGTCCGTCACTTCGGTAATTGAAATTACCTCTTTTCTTTTGCTTCCTTTGGAGATTTCAAAGGGCATCTTCCTGTGCGATTTTCTCGAATTGTGCCAGTTGCCTTAAAATCCTTTTCAAACAGTTCTGTTAACAGTTTATGTGATGAAAAAAAAATTGTCAAAGATTATTTCATGCTTGTCGGGACTTTCAACACTGGATAAAAGTTCCCACACTACTCTAGATCTAAGAGGAGAGTTTTTTTCCACTATAAATTCTTATAGATTAAGGATAGCTACTGCTGGAACACAACATCCATATTTTATATCCAAACCTAATTGGCTTGATTTTGATGAACATTTTGGCTAAATGGTGACCGTAATAAGGGACCATCGATTCATCTACACTCAGTTTAGAATGAAAGATGCCGAACTGCTGAAATTTTTTTTCAAGTTCTGCATAAAAAGGAGACATTTTTCCCATTTTATCTCCAGATGTCAACTTATTGTCGATAATATGAAAAAATCTTTTTATCTTTCTGAATCTACTTCTAGGCATTAAAGTAGAAACAACTGGGACTGATAAATCTTCTTGTGTGCTCCAGTATAAATCTTCTCCAGGAACTTGGTGATATCCACTAAATAAAAGTAATCCAAAACACTGTCTTATACCTTCATCTACAGAAAATTCTCCTTTTTGCATTGCATATAATCCTGTCATACTTGCTAAATGCAGCAGGTATTCTGTGGGAATAAGCTTGTGAAAAATTTCGATTGGAGATAAGGTAACTAACTCGGGAAATTTTTCACACATATTTACAGTGCTGCTAGTTTTTAAGATTTTGTTAAAATTTACTGTTTTTCTCCAACGAAGTTCAACATTTGTTTCATTTGACTTGAATTTTCTCTTCAAATTCAACATTCCCTTTGTGGGTGAAGGTTCTTCAGTTCAAACATGTGTTCATGAGATATTTCATCATTATCTATGTTTGTAGAAATTTCGATTTTGCTACAAACATCTGCTGGTAGAACAGACTGAAAAGTATCTCTCTCTCTCTCTTCATCAATATCTTCCTCGCGTCAGTCAAACACCCACTTTCTTCTGGGTGCAACTGACAAATATCAATCGGTTCTTTACCATCTGATAGTGTATAAAAATATTCCAAAGCCTCTTTTACAGTCCGGAATGGCTTTGAATGCGACATCTTATCAGCGTAAGGGATATTCACTAACTGTCGAAACACAAAATGCGCAGAAAATAGGAAATAAAAGATCTTTTCACGTGGCGTTCCTCCAAATAAGATACATACAAACGACCAAAAAGCCAAGCAGAGAGCCGAGTCGACCCAACCGGAAGTTCCTTTGACCCTCAGAAGAGCAAAGAGCATCATCTCTACATACATTGACAAATATACTGCCATATCCCAAAAAACGAAAAGTTTTGGAAAGCCATGGGAAACTCTGGCCAATGTGGGCCCAATCTCGAGATACTTGAAGAGAGCCGAGGCTGTTGCCTGCTTTCGCCTAACTACCGGACATGACTTTTTGGGAGTATTCCTCTATTGCAGTGTTTCTCAAACTTTCAATATTTGCGACCCAATATTCAATCATAATTTAATTCGCGCCCCCCTCCATACAATAACAATGTATTGAATTCAATAATACTATACTTTGACGTAAAAACTACAATACGACTTTAACCTCTTAAGTGACATCGGCGTATATAAACGTCTCACTCAGCCAATGCATTAAATGTCCCGGACGTATATATACGTCTTTCCGAAGTACGATTCTATGCACTGCTATCCAAAAAATTATTCCGAAGGCTTTAGAATGTTATGAAAGGACCCTGACAGTGTTTGCGACGGAATTACTTTTTTCAGAAGATTTACATATATATTATTCTTTTTCAATAATCCCCCCCCCCAATAAACCACATACGCTCGCTTACATATTAAAGGTTGGCATTGGGGAGCGCATCGTGTAATTTTTAACCGGCATTTAAGTAATTATCAAGATGAGGGTTAATTTTTGTAATAATTTTATGTACGACAAGCCCATTGGGTCACTGGTAATTGTTAATTTTGTTCTTAACTTAGTATTGTTAAATTAATTATAAAATATATTGCGCGGTACTGATATATTTACAAGTTTATTATGTCAGTGCAAATGTATACTTTATTTTTTATTATGTCAGAATGTATTTTGTTTTCATTCAATAAATTTATAATTTTTTTTAAAAAAAAATCTTTTGTTTTTGACTTTTTAATAGGCTCCCCCTCGGGGAGTATCACGCTCCCCGAGGGGGGAGCGCCCCACAGTTTGAGAAACACTGCTCTAATGTCTTGTCGTGGCTGCTAACGAGGCCTGTCCACTCTGCGGCCATGCCGGAATAGATGGCGCCCACCTGCTCTAATGCACTAGACTTGATGAATACCCGGCTGATGACATCGTCAGTCGATACTGGAAGGCTCGGCGTCACATGGTCAAGAATCAAATCACGGAAGTTGGATAAATAAAAATAAATACTATCCACAGCTAATCCACATCATAATTTTGAGCCATTAACAGACAAAATGTGTGATTGTTTACTTATTAACACCATATTTAGAAATAGGGATATTGGCCTCATAATTTTGAAAAACTTTTAATTAACCCAGTGATTCTTAAACACTGTGCAGCGATACTTTTGTGTGCCGCCAAATTTTTTCGAAATTATTATTTTTACTCTGCGAAAAAAAATAAAAAAAATCCAGAACCGAATCATTTGTCCATTTTATAGAAATAAACTATTCATAAAATGGTTAACGACCATCTGACAACACTAGAGGAGAGAAAGAGTTATTAAATAATTCTAAAATTTAGATGTAACAAATCTGATTAGGTTCTTAATCCATTTGTAATAACGGATATATATATATATATCTGCATGTGAAATAAATTTGAACGACGAGAGAAAGAACTAATTTTACTCTATAATAATCAAGATTTAATTTCAAAACATTCAAAAGAATCAATTAATTCATTTGGAATTAAAATTAGGGGGATTATCCTATAAATAGCCCCAAAAGAGCTTGAAAAATATTGTAAGAAATTATAAAGTCTTATTTATGTGAATTTGAATTTTCAGCATTAACAAATGTAAGAATGAAAAAAAAAAACTTTTAAGTATAGATGAGGAAATGGGAGTGGCATTATCATTTTTACGACCAAATATAAACGAAATTATCAGAAATCATCAAGCTGAAATTTCGCATTAAATGCACATCTTTATAATTAATTACTCAAACTGCATTTTGTTGTTTTCGTCGTACATATTATTTCATTTAACATTGAAAAGTATTATCTTAAACTTTTTACATAATGTATTATAGATAAGTAAAATTCTTTTTAACTTATTTTATTGTAAGTGTCCCGCCCATTTTTGAAATTGTTAAAAGTGGACCACACCACCAACAACAAAAAAATGTTGAGAATCAATAAATTAACCTCTTAAATTTCGCAATCGAGTTAATTCGAATGCGCTAAACTGCCCAAACTGTGCGCAATTGAGATCATTCGACTAATGGAGTCGGGTTTTATATTATTACTTTTCCACTCGCATATAAACAATCGCTGTTTGCACTCGTGAGATTGATAGCAATCCGACATTATAAATCGGTAAATTTCGGTACAGCTTAGAGTAAATTTAAATAAATATTATAAAAAAAAATATACTTTCACACACACACACATGCAAGACATCTGCGTTTGGAATGCATATTTTGTTTTAAGAAGGGAGATGAATAAAATTTCGCTATCAGGAGCAAATTAATAGAAAGCTAACAGAAAGCTATCATTGTGTGTGTGTGTGTGTGAGTGTGTGTGTGTGTGTGTGTGATACAAATATAAAAAAAAAAATTCAGGTAGAACAAAATCATCTGTAATTGTACAACTAACGGAACTTCATTTTCCATGTTTTGTTCCATCAATATAAGAAAAAGCTTCCTTAAAGTACCGCTCTATGTGTTGTGCGCAAAAGAAATAGCAAAACAACAAGATATTTCTGTTCCAATGGGGCAGCGGATTTACATTTTTACTTTTGAAGACCTAGTACATTCCCCAGAAGCTGGTAGAGTTTTTTACTGCGGCACCATATAGTCGATACCAATTGCCGCAAGTAATTATGACATTTAGTTTCCTCCCCAGAGGGTGACACCTGAACTCAATGCGAACTTGTTCCAGGCATTTAATTTTGACGACAGCACCCAAGCCAAACAGTTACTTAAGGGATTTTTTTTTATATGCTGCTTGATCTGTAACGGACTCATCGCAATTTTCACTAAATCTCCTTTTGGGTTTCCTTGGGGCCAGAATGACAATTCCTTACAACCAACTCGAGAAGTGAAACGTGAGAAATATTCAAATTAAAAATCTTATAAATAATAGAAATTTAGCGTACGCAAGGTGATTATACGAGGTCTATGTGTTCAAGTGATGAAGCTAAGGTAAGAGGCAATCTCGCGATAAAGATTTAATATAATCAGGACCACAGTACGCGTTCAAGTTAAAGGTGGATACCATTCCAAACGAGTTAGAGAGACATCAGTTAGGATTCAAGCTAATTACTGCTTACCTCACTTAGAACGGTATATATAAGAAGCTTTATTTAAACTACTAGGAAAAGTGTGTTTACTGAGATTAGGATTAAACGGTAAAGTTCAACATATTGGTCAGTGACGCGATTATTTGGTAATACGTATTGTTTGTCTCCTCACCACAGATTCATTTGGTTTGAATAAGAATATCATTATTGTATAGTGTTTAAGTTAAGATCTTAATAAAGTGATATATATATGGCAACATCTGGTTCTTCATTCACTCCCTCACCTCTAGATCATGAGGAAAAGGTAGAAGTAGGGCATCACCTCCGGTTAAATGCCTTACAAATCATACGACATGGACGCTGTCGAGTTTCTTGTTCATGAAATTCCACCGACTTGGGCCAGGATCGAACCCGCAACCTTAGGTGAAAAAGTCCAGCGCAAAACAACTACGCCACCCAGCCGACAAAGAAAAAGAGAAAAAAATAGAGAGTCGTTATGTGTGTTATAATTGTAATGTTAGGCTATGTGGTGCACCTAACAAAATATATAAAACAAAAAAAAATTAGAATATTTTTTTTCAAAATAAGCTCTGTTATTATTTTTGTTCAAAAAAAATAAATACTTTTACTGATAATTTTTTTAAACAACTGTGCTCAAAGAAAGATAATAAAAAAGTCGATAGACACACTCAAGCTTGTTCAAGATTGTTTCTTCTCTACAAAGGCTATCAAAATCTGAAAATTAAGCAAAATTTTTCCTTGACTTCGTATTTTTTTTTTTTTTTTTTTTTTTACCAAAACAAAGTTGAAAAATGTGGTTTCTTAAAAAAAACCTTATATTTTCTTATCAAAATAAGTGTGTGTAAAGGAGTTAAAGAGAGCGGCACTTAAGCACAACTCTCTTCACGTCTACACTACAACAACATGAGAACTTGGAGCCCTAATAGATTCAAGAGTGTCAATTACTCTTTGCTTTGCTCTTACGTAGCATATCATCGACCAATTCATCGAATCAAAAGACATTACAAAATGCCGCAACATTTTTTCAACGATGAAAAACTGTTCACCCGTACACAACACACAATAACCTTGTCCGTGCTAACGATAGCACTGTTTGACGATGTCTATTAATTTGCCGAAATTCGTCGGAGATATACTTCGTAAGTACCCAGTTTGTGAATGGTTTTTGATAAATTCAGAGATTTGAATGAAACAATTTTGGTTGGTTGGTCGTATTCATCAAATATCAACTACTGAGGCCGTATCAGCAAAAATGTAACACAGTGTACATTTCTAGAATTTCCTCTATCCCAACATTATGATTATATTACCCCTCTCTATTTATTCTTCAAAAATGTAAGGAACCAGATATGTAAAGAGGAAACAAAAAATCTTTACAAAAAATTTTGAACACATTGGCGTTAATATTTTATAACATCTTATTCTACGCTTATTTTTCTTCAAATCTCTTAGTTTAAGGGCTTATGAAAGCAAAAATTTAAATTTTTCTTTTTTTTAAAACTAAAATAGGGATTACTTCCATGAAAAATATACCTTAAGGCAGAGCTAAAATCACTAAATATCAAGAAAATTAAACACTAATTTAAAATAAGTGATAGATAATTAGAAGTGAAAAATGTACATAATAATATACAGATTTACAAATATATATACTTTTTTTTAAAATTTATAGAAGAAATGAATATATATAAATTGACTGGATTCTTAAAGCACTTGTGGTAAGTGATGGATTTTCGAAGAAATTTTATTCTGAACAAACATTTAATATGTGGAGTACAAAAACATACGTTTTATTTTTTCAATTGCTTCTTTAAAAAAAAAATTGAGGATTATTTTTAAAGACTATTTGTATTTCCTTTATTTTTATTGTTAAAAAACTACTTAAAAGCGATTTCTAAGAAAATATACTTTCTTCCCTTTTAAACGAAATCTGTTTTTTACGTATCCCCGCAGTGGACTATAGCTATAATCACGGACCCGCAGCTATAATCACGAAATCGTGATTGGAGCGCAGCGGGTTCGAGTCCTGATGACACTGAAGAACGTGGCCGCGGTAGCCGAGTGGTATAGGTATCGGATCGTGGCTTGCCTTGTCATGAGTTCGAGCCCAGT
>BMAV01006153.1:76547-88242 GCA_019973955.1 Trichonephila inaurata madagascariensis | reverse complement strand
GGGGTGCCATCTCAGGTGTCATCCACGTCACTTGACCATGATTCAAATTTATGTGGTCCGATGCCAAAAGCCCTCGTGTAGCTGAACAGTGCGACGTTAATATTCAATCAGCATCATCCCCTTGTAGAAGTAATTAGCACTTGATTTTTTTTTCTTCATTTATATAACAAATTTCAGCATTGGATGGTTAAAGTAAAAATTTTCGATCCATCCTAAATTGGTAGTCGCGGCAGCCTTGTGGTTAATGTTACGAACTCGTAGTTGGAGGGTCACTGGTTCAAGTCCTTATGCCACTGAAATCCCACCGTTTACAGAAGATGGGTTGATGCACATTTAATTTGTCGTGGCGCAATGTCTTCTCGTCGGGGTGTGGTATCTAGGAATGGGGAGTACTGATGATTTTATAAGTATATTATATCAGTGTAAATACGTACTTTATTTTTTATTATGTCATAATGTATTTATATGTTTACTTTCAGTAAATTAATATAATTTTTTTAAAAATCTTTTGTTTTCGACTTTTTAATATGCTGGCATTCACCTTGTTGAGTTATCACGGCTCCCTAGGGTAACATGCCCCACAGTTTGAGAATCGTTGAAGCAATTACAAAAATAATTTCAGTTTGAATTTACGAAAAATTAATTTCGGAAATTTATACATCGTCGAGGAAGAGAGAATTTATTTTTTTGACGTATAAATCTAAAGAGATATATGCACAAATTATAAATGATACGTTTTAAGTACGCATTAATCTATATATTTATAGAGATTATATTTATAGTTAAACAATGCAATCAAATTTTATTTATTTTTTACAACCTTTTGGATTTCCATTAAATTATAGAAAGTCTTTTCTTCCGAAAAAGGACAATAAGGAAAATTAAGAAATTTTCCACAGGAGAAAAACAGATGGCATTTTTATTCTTGATACACTTAAAAATACATTACCCTCCAAATCCAAAATCTTTTTCGAAATCAACAAATTTTCAAAACCTTTTCTATTTTTAATTAAATTCACCTCAAAAGAGACTTTTTTTTCATTACCATTCCTTTTATTCTTGAAGCTCTTCACATAAGCTGAACTAAAAAAAAAATTCATCTATTTACCATTTGCTATAAGAAAATCACAATGAAAGAAGACACCTGAAAAAGTGTTTTCTCTTCTTTTTAGAGCCAAAGAAAAGAAATAGAATAAAAGAATGGTATATAATCCACTAGAAAACCATAATATTTCCGACATGGAGCATGCATGAATTTTGAAGTTTAAGTAATATCCCTCTATTCATCGTAAGCAAAACTGACTTTTTTTTAAACATTATTCTTGAATATTTCGTTTTTCTCTTTTATACTGTTTTCTATTGCAGTGTGTGAAAGTCTTAAGAAATCATGAATGTGGAAGACTTTTTCATGATTCTTGAAGTAATGAATTTCATCCAAAAAATAAATTGATTATTTTTATTTTAAATTAATATTGAGAGATTTTAGTATTGAACTTTAATTCAATGTGTACTTAATTTTCTAATTGTTAATATATAACGAAGGCAATAACAATGAAACTATAAGATATAATACCTTAAAAGATATAAATTTAGGATTTTCTAACAGATACGCTCTTATAGCTCTCCTATTTCTCGATTAGTACACACATTTATATTTACATTCTTGATATAAAGGGCCTCAGGGGTGTTCATTGTATTGCGAGAGTTGAAAATATAAACGATTTTCAAATAGATGTAATTCTTTGAAACTAAAATTAAATAGTTCGATTCGTTTTAACATTATTTATAAAGGAATGAAGTTTCAAAAAAGTGCGAAATGTTTCAAAGATAATCATATTTCAAAGAATTAAGCTTATGAAAAAAAAAATATTTCAGTAATGAATATGAAGTCAATTTTACGTCGTGTATGTTATTTTCTAAACTAGTAGCCTTTAATGTGCATAAAACATTTGAATTATAAAATTTATCATACTCCTTAAACATTACCTAATTATAGTATTATATATATATTGTATTTTGAAATACTTAAAAAATATAATTGAAATTTAAAAAAAAAAATTCAAATGTAATTTTTTTTTTAAATTTATTCTTCTATTTATATATAAAAATAGCTACAATGTAATAAAGGTATATTTAACTATAAATAAATTTATTGCTTGCACACAATTAGAACTACTATTTTAGGAAATATTATGCGCAACGCAAAACTTAATATTTCTTATAGAAGCATTTATTTTCATATGCTTAAAATTTTTTAAATTATAAGTATATTTTAATTCTTTTCTTTTCTTTTTTTGAAGCTTCTTTTATAAATGTCTAAAAGAATCGGATTATTTAATTTTAACCTCAAAGAATTGCATCTAATCGAAAATTGTTTATACTTTCAGCTCTCGAGACGAAGTTAACACCCGTGACACCCCTAATGTAACAGTAATTTTACCAAAGAATTATTGCATGACTCATTTTAATGTTTCTTAGCCTTTTTGGCCAAAATGCTTTAACCCTTTATCTATCGACGGTACTTACCTATAAGTACCACTCACTTTTAAATTACATAGAATAACCATTTTTACGAATACTCTGACGATACTTAGCAGGAATATTCTTTGAAATTTACTGTTCCAAGATAAACACGGGTTCTATGATGAGTATTTTAGTTGGGAAGGCGATTAGTTTTATAGCAGAATTTTTTTTTTTTCATTTTTATCTGACGGCGTTTTCAGCGGATTGCGAAGATTGTCATTTTTGTACCGAAAAAATAGTTAATATCAAAAGGTGTCTTATTTTTTTATATATATTAATGAACACCTTAGAAAACGGTTTGACTATTTATTTTAAGTGAACAGTGTGAATAATTAATTTTACAGCTGAATAGCTTTAATTGGTTATTTAGCTCTAACTAATTAAATTTCCCAAAGTTGAGTATTTAGTATATGTATATCCCTTAATTTTCAGTGTAGTGATTCAAAACAGAATATTGCATGGAAAAAAACTGCAGTATATCATAATGCGGTATATAAAGGGTTAAATTAGTTTGGGAAAGGATTTGCGTGATTTAAAATCAATTTGATACTTAATTTAACTGTTGTGAAAATTCCCTCTCAATAGGGAGTGCGAGATTTTATTCTTTATCTTAACAGTAAATCGTTATTGAAAGTAATGGAACATAACTAAACGATGTAAAATATTTTATTGAAAACCTTTCAAAGTGATCTATTATTTTGCTATCCATTACATGGAGTAAATAAGCCTATTACGATACATTTTCTTATCCAATGAATTGTTCAAATCCAATACGGAGTTTAGAAATAGCTAAATTAAAATAAGTGCAATTGTGAAAATATCTGTCACGCGCGAAGATAAAAACGCAACAGTGAAAGCTTATAGTTCCAAAAAGTGTCTCGCTAAATAAAACTCCATTAAATGGAAAACCATTTTAGAGTTAATAAGGATATAGCTTTTATAAAGTACAGAAAACATTACCTTCCTTGAGTTTTTGTGAATCACACAAAAACTGAGCTAAGAGATATAACAAGATGAATCTGATAAGATTTTGTTTTTCATTTAAGTGAAGAGATTTTATTGTGAAAAAGAGTATGCATTTAACATTTTTTCCCTTTGTACAAGGACATCTTAACTTTGATGTTTTAGATCTGAAAACAATATACAGGGACGTCTTAAGGCAGCGTTTCTCAAACTTTGGGGCTCACCCCCCCCCTAGGGGGCCCGTGATAACATTACAAGTTGGCGCGAACATATTGAAAAGTTGAAAACAAAAGATGATTTAAAAAAAAATTATTTTACTGAAAGTAAACAAACAAAATACATTCTGACATAATAAAAAATAAAATACGCATTTACTCAGATATATTACTGATAAATGTATCAGTACTGCACAATGTACTTAATTCAATAATACTAACAAGGAGAGGGCACGACTAAGGAAATTCATTTCGGGTCGAGACTTAGTGTAATAGAAGTACTCCTTTAGGGTGTTCATCCCTTAATGTAATTCCGTCGAATGTGTGACCAGTCAATTCGGAGAAAACAGCGTTCTTAATTCATGCTTAGCTTTTATACAATTAAGTTTCAATTTTTTTCACCGGCCCAGTGGCTTGATTGGTAAATCGTCTGCCTTCAATGCGGTTGGATCCGAGTTCGAATCAAGCGAAAAACATTTTTTTTAATTCCTTTAAATCTTTTTTTAAATAAATATAAATATATATATATTTATATATATGAAAGGTTTATTAAATATTAAAAGATATTCTACGTAATTATATATTTTGCATTTTATACAATAAAAAAATTACTGTAATTATATGAATATTTATGTTTAATAAATAATATTTATAATAAAATATATAATAAAAATTAAATGATATTTTACATAAAAATTATTTATAAATAGTTTTATAATACAATATACTATAAATGAACTATTACATGTATGTATATATAAAATTTATAAAATTTATTATTATTATTAAATTAACTATTTCGTAATTATATGAAATACTTAATATGTGCTTTTCAAATAAATCCATTTAATTTTATAAAAAATATTTAATAATTTTAATAATTGTACTTAAATAATTTTAATATGTTTAATTATTGGTAATCAATTAATTGTAATTAATATTAATTATTTTAATTAGTATAATGTAATTATTTTAATTAATATTAATTACACATTTAAAAAATTAACTTTAATTAATTACTTTTAAATAATATTAATTTTAAATAATTTTAATGAATAATTAATTTTAATTAACAATATTTTTAAATAATTTTAATTAACAATATTTTTAAATAATTTTAATTAATAATACTTTTAAATAAATAATTTTAATTAATAATTAAGTTTAAGTAATTTTAATCAACAAATAATTTTAAGTAGTTTTAATTAATAATAGTTTTAAATAATACATTTATTTACTTATTTTTTTAATTTATAAAATACAAAATAATTACATAAATACTCAATATTTAATAAACCTTTAATAAATAAATTTATTTAATTTAAAAAAATAATTAAAGGAATTGAAAGAAAAAAGTTTTTCGCGTGATTTGAACTCGGATGTAACCGCATTAAAGGCAGACAATTTACCAATCGAGCCACTGGGCCGGCGAAAAAAATTGAAACTTAATTGTATAAAAGCTAAGCATAAATTTTGAACGCTGTTTTCTCCGAATTGACTGTCCATTTGACAGAATTACCTTAAGGGTTGAACACCCTAAAGGAGTACTACTATTACACCAAGTCTCGACCCGAGATGAATTTCCTTAGTCTCGTGCCCTCTCCTTGTAAGTCATGAACAACATTAATAATTACCAATGACCCTATGGGCTTGTCATACATAAAATTAGGTAAAAAAAAATTAACACTTATTTTGATAATTTGTACGGTTTATAATTAATCCCTTTATACTGCCGATTAAAAGTTAAGCAATTCGCTCCCTAATGCCACATTTTCCACGTAGGCTCGCGTATGTAATTTACTGGAGAGAGGGGAGAAAAGGTATAAATAAGAAAATCCTTGGAAATAAGTAAATCCTTCACAAACTCTGTCAAGGTCCCTTTATTGCATTTCAAAGCCTTCGGAATAATTTTATGGATAGCAGTGCACAGAAAAGATCGTACTTCGAAAAGACGTATATATACATCGGGTGCAATTAACGCTATGGCTGAGTCAGACTTTAATTCACGCCGGTGGTACTTACGAGGATAAAGTCGTATTTTAGCGTCAAAGTATAGTATTATACTGATTTCAATAGATTGTTATTGTGTGGAGGGAGGGGGCGATGAAAATTATGTTTCAATATTGGGTCACCAATATTGAAACTTTGAGAAGCACTGTCTTAAGGCTTAGGAAAAATGGGCCCGGACCCAGGGCCTCGACCGCAATGGGGGTCTCGTCTCGTTCTCAACTTAGCCTTAATAAGATCATAATTCGAATAATTTCAACGGACAAATGTTATTTACGGTTGTGTTCTCCGAAACATTGGGGATTTAGGACGATAAAAACTGGATACAGGGAATGTGGTCGTCGTCCATGTATATGCCTACAACCATACATCACCATTATTCATTTAGTCAAAAGGTGGCAGTCGGTCGAGGCGGTTTAGGTGATTTAAGGTATCTAAGATAAGGTTTTCATTGACTATGTTCGTAACCGTGATTTTAAAAAAAGCGCATAAATGGGTAATGTTCATGATATTTAGTGTCACTTAGATTAGAATACATGTCTAAAATGATTTTAAGGACATTTTGACAAAAAGAATTATTTAAACACTATATTTCGGCAAAAAAACTAACTCAGAATAACCTTTTTACAAAATGTTCTCCTTTTATAAAAAAATGCTTGTAAAATAATAATATTTTGTGTGTGTGTGCTTATATAAAGTAAAGACTTCTTCAGAAAGTCTGTGAACTAGGATTTTTAAACATTGACATTATTTTCAGAGTTATTACCCATTGAAATAATTATCGGTGTTTTTTTTCTTAAAATGTCTCCCCTCTGTTGTAGTAAAATATGGATAAATCCACTTCTAAGTTATATATTTCAAAAATTCTAGTTGGGCCTCTGTACAGAGGTCTGAGCTATATACAGGCAAAATATTATTATAATAAAATCATTTATCACAAAAGGAGAATGTTTTGAAAATGGGTCATTCTATGTTCATTTTTTGAAAAATATTGTGCTGAAATAATTTTTTATTGTAATAATATTCTTAAAACAATTTTATATACATTTTCTAATCTAAGTGACACTAAATATCATAAATAGTATTCGTTTATACGCTTTTGCAAAATCACGGTTCTGAACGTAGTCGGATACCTTAAGTCATGTGCATATATTTGCTTCGGGTAATGTACGAGAATTTAACACGTATGGTATACACTGTCTACTTATAAAAGTCATATGTAGGCCCTACATTTCAGTTGTGGTCCAGGATCTACTTTTGAGTAGAGGCTCAGTGCCTCAAGAAGTCTTAAGAAATTCCTGACAATATAGATATACATATGTAGAGTTAGGAAACAAAACTGCTGCACCTGAAATATCGTGTAGATCTGTACGAACATGTAGAAATGTTTCAGTATGATATGGAATGGAGTCGACAAATGTCTAGAAGTATCCTGGATGCAATTCACACCACAAATCCTGCAAAGCAGTCCAGAAATCTATATATGGATATCTGTTAACATTACCTGGCCCAAGACATCTGAGACATGTTCAACAATATTAATTTCCGAGGATTTCAATAAAAGTTTTAAGGATCTAAGTTGTGAAGAGTGTTCATTGCACCACTTAATAGTAAATCTTGAAGTGTGGGTTGTTGCATTGTGAAGATTATGTACTATCTCACACTTTTTCGTTTTTTTAGATAGCAGCGATAGCCAAGTGTTCATAGTCACGAGCTCCAGTCACGAGTTTGAAACCTAATGTCCTTGAAAATTCATTGTGTACACGGGTTGATGCGCGTAAAATATTTTTCGGCTCAATTTTTTTTTCCATCGGTGTGGAAGTAAGGGAAGGAAGTTCTAGCTCAGATGCCATCCTCGTCACTTGACCGTGGTTAAAAATTATGGAGTTCCGCTCCAACAGCCCTCGTTTTCTTTCGCAATGTATGACTTCACGCTCTTTTATGTTTTCTTTATATTTTTGTGTTGTTGTTTTTTTAAAGATAGTTTTATAAATTTTCACATTTTCCATACATTTATTCTGTATTCTAATTTTAATAAAAACATTGGTTTTATGTCCTTTGTTTACTTTGTATTTTGCACGCTATTCTCTGCATATTTACTTATTTTCCCTTAATGTTATTTTTTATTCCCATGATTTTTTATATAAATATGTTTGTTTCACTTGAATCTACTCACTCTTATAATTTTTTTTTTCTATAATATATTTTGAAACAATAAACTGAATAGAAAAGAACACTTGAGAATAAGAAAGAAAAAGAATACTTTCCACGCCCCTAGAAATTGATTTCAATCTTCGTGCCGTCTGCCCTAATCTTTATTTCACGTTTAATCCTACATACCCTTCTAAAAGAAAATACAATTCTGTAATTTTCTTTCTCGAAACCCGTCAGAAAGAAATAAGAAAACTTACAGATGTCAGTGAAAATCCTCAAATAAGAGTTTTCCTGCTTCTAAAAGTATTTTTCTGCCAAACATATCGGGAGCAACAGAATAACTAACGAAGAAAAATATATCCGGAATCAACTGAAAAGTTCCACCTTTCGTGATCGGCAAGTAAGACAAAAAACAAAGCGGAATAACTTAAAGGAAATCAATACAGATATCTTGACTTTATATCATGATTGTTTTTATTTAAAAGTCACTTCAGACATAAGTATAAGGACAGAATTTCAAGCATAAATGAATTGATTCATATCAATAATGAACCCGATTGCGTTCTCATTAAGTGCATTTTCTAAAATACGTTTTTTAAAAAAAGGAATTTGTTTTAAATTTGAAAAGTTAAAAGATCCTTTGATTTTTTTTTTTATCAAAATTTAATATTTCTAGAAATATTACTTTTAATAATTTTATTTATTGTAGAGTTAAGTTTATTTCTTGGATTGCTTTTTATCAGTAACTGTTTTCTAAATAAGACACGTTTCAAATTCACATTGCATTGCATTACATTGCTTCTAGTACTTATTATTGTAGATGTATTTTTTATATATATACAATGTATAACATAAAAAGCGGACACACCTAGGAGGAGTCATCCGAACAGAAACAATATTAGTAGATGTGATACACGCGTATAGAAAACAAAAACTATACAGAAAATATAGTTGATTTATTCAGAAAATACAGTTGCGGGTCCAAAATTGTGAATAACCTTTTTGCCCACCTCTCTGGCCTTGATGGATGCTGTTATCACAAGTTTCTCCACAAGTTTCTTCACGTCACAAGGATATGGATCTATAAAAGATCCTCCATCCCCTATATGCTGTTATCAGACTAAGCTTTATCGTATATTTGCTGGATATCGTCCTGCGAAATTACTTGTGAGACCGCGGTAGCCTAATGGTCAAGGTAACGGACTCTTGGCGTGCGTGTCAGGAGTTCGAGCCTAGTACTGCTGAAGGTCCTCCGTGTAGGGGAGCCCGTTTAATTTGTCGATGCTTAAGCATCCTCCCGTTGGTGTGGTGTCTAAGTAAGGAGAAGGGTGTGCCAGCTTAGATCAAACTTCTCATCACTTGACTATGGTTCAAAATTACGAGTTCCGTCACCAAAAGCCCTCGATTAGCTTAATAGTTGTGACGTTAATATTCGCTGACGCGAGACTGCTTGCAGTACAGGCTCACTATACTTACATTGGTGCAAGAAGGGTAGGGAATATCTGCTTATCAGAATTTTAATGAGCTTTATAAAAGACAAAGGCAACAATGGTTATAACCAGGAAATTGTTGGAGAAGCACAGATACAATCAAAAGAAAGGCGCGCTATCGGTAATCGGGTCATATTCTGTTCAAGTGTAAATCCAGTGATTTTTATAAGAGAAGAATAACCCTACATGGGGTAAAATCTCGTCAACGTACCACCATACTGTAAGGGTGTTACGAATAAAAAATAACTGGATTCAACTATCACATGAGATGGCATCCCATAACGTAATGAAGACAAAGAATAGAAAAGCATGTCGTGTGCAACCGGACTTTAGAATGTTGAAATGCACTTGTCGTACGTGAAAGGAACAGCAACAGTGCGAGGCATAGAATCTCGTCTTCGTACTTCTTTGCTATTAAGGTGTTAAGGATAACAATTGAATCATACCACCTATTAAATAAGATGACACTCCATAATATTATGAGGATAAACAATAGGCGTACCATGAGCAGCAGGGTTCTTGGCATGGTGAAATGTAATCCCTGCGGTAGTGAACGGAAGGGCAACCCTACGGAAAAGGTAGCCCATAAAATAACTTTTGATTGTTGATCTATGAGACACACAAACGGCAACCAGGTGAGTTCTCCAATGCTACCCTGAAAGTCTCTAGATTCGTTTTCACTTGTCATCCGGGTTCAGTTATAAGTGGGAATCTTGGTTGAAAACAATACCTGTGTCCTTGAGATTCCATGTTGAGAAGGCATCCAGAACCCCCCACTTAAAACGTGTCTCTACGTTTGAACTATGAATTATAAGTGAGGGCAAAGGTCTCCATAATCTCAGTCCCATTTTCTGAACTACCTATTAATAGTCCTTACCGTCACTGATTTTTCTGTTTTACTCCAAAACGTTGATAAGGGCACATGGCATATTATGGGTACTGATTCGACAATCACTCTGTACTCCAGTGTTTTTCGAACTGTGGGGCGCGTCCCACTATTGGAACGTGATAGACTTACGAGGGGGGTGCGAGCATATCAAAAAGTCGAGAATAAAAGATTACTATAAAAATTTACTTAAAGGAAGCAAAACGTAATACATTCTGACATAACATATATACACGTCGCACCTTTATTATTACCTGTTCCAATTTAAAAATTAGAAAAAAAAATCAACATTATACCTTTCTTATTACATAAAAGTA
Source organism: Trichonephila inaurata madagascariensis (assembly GCA_019973955.1). Taxonomy (NCBI): domain Eukaryota; kingdom Metazoa; phylum Arthropoda; class Arachnida; order Araneae; family Nephilidae; genus Trichonephila; species Trichonephila inaurata. Next base: position 77,687 of record BMAV01006153.1, on the reverse strand, counting down.
TATATATAATTTACCTAAAATATCTATTACTTAAAAATGACTTACTTAAAATATCTATTATTTGAAAGTAACATATACAAAATTTAATATTTATCTTGATAATTTGTGTGAATGGCCTATAATTAAGATAGTATTGTAGTTTTAGTGTCAAAGTACATTATATATATATATATTATTGTATTCAATGCATTGTTATTATATGGGAGGGGGGCGCGAAGAAAATTGATTGAAAATTGGGCCACAAGTATTGAAACTGAGAAGCACTGCTGTACTCGCATTCTGTCATCGCTCTCTACATTTTTTACTCTCTAAGCGGCCATGGCTCATCTGTTCTTGCTAGCCCCGTCAAATGGTAGCAAACCTCCAAGCGATCCTAAGATTTGATCACACTTTACTTCATTTCATCCTGAGATTTGATCATTTCATCCTGAGATTTGATCATTTCATCCTGAGATTTGATCACTTTACTTCATTTCATCTTGAGATCTGATCACATTACTTCATTTCATCCTGAGATTTCATCACTTTACTTCATTTAATCCTGGAATTTTATCACCTTACTTCATATAATCCTAGAGTTGATATAAATTTAATTTAATACTGTAATACCCCGAACTTGCGCGATAGGTGGGACTGAGCGATGGCCGAGTGAGTCAAATTCACGTTAGTCGGGGTAACATTGCGCATATAGGTACAAATAAATTATTTTTAGATGAAACCGAAGCCGAAAGAAAGTAATAATTTTGAAAAAAAACTTAATAGAATTTTAGATAGCACAAATACAAAATCTCAAGCCGATGTTATTTTAGTGTAGAAGGTTTCATAAAATGTAACAAAGTAGTCTGGCTGGTTCAGATTTTTTTCTCATAAAATTATTTCTTCGTAGTATGCTAACATTTTTCTTTCTTTTGGAGTTTAATCTTTAAAAATTGATTTTTATATAAAGTCCGTGGTATGGAAATTTTATGAGGAGGGAAATTTGTACAAGCGTTGATAAAAAAAAAAAGTGTTACTCTGTATTCTGCGCATGCGCCAAAGAGCTGTTGGAAGAAATCAGGTACTTGAGTACTGTAGCAGTAACTTAATAAGTCTGTAACAGCCTCCGGAGAGGAGTGATACATTTGTCTAGTGGTCATGTTA
>BMAV01006153.1:51466-76537 GCA_019973955.1 Trichonephila inaurata madagascariensis | reverse complement strand
TAACAGCCTCCGGAGAGGAGTGATACATTTGTCTAGTGGTCATGTTACTTGGCTTCGGATCCGTAGGTAATGAGTTTTATACTCTGGAGAGGTACCACTACATTCCGTCCAATAACCATTACTTTTAAAGAAAAAATGATCGATTTATAAAACTGTTATTTAAAACAATAATAATTCTTCTTTTTTTTTTAAATTTAACCTTATATTTACTCTAAAAGTTAGGACATTAGATATTTTATTGTTTCTTTTTTGGAGTTTACTCCTTAATTTTATATAAAGCCCCCAGAGTATGAAAATTTTATGAGAAATGAAATTTGTACAAGCATTACGCTGCATTCTGCGCATGCGCCAAATAGCTGTTGGAAGAAAGCAGGTACTCGAGTACTGTAGCCGTAACTTAATAAGCCGGACAGGAGAGATACAATTGTCTAGTGGTCACGTTACTGGACTTTTGATCTATAGGTTGCTGCCTCTATACTCCGGATAGGCATTAGGTTCAATACGGATAACTTTTAAAGTATAAGATATAGATTTAAAACTGTTATTTAAAATAATAATAATTATTCTATTCTTTTTAATTTAGCCTTATATTTACTCTTAAAAGTTTCATTAATATATGTCCTTTTTAGGACGTTTGATCTTTTATTGGTTTTTTTTCTTTTCTTGTTTCGTTGAAAAAGTACTCTCAAATTTTCAACCGTCATTTGATCTTCTCATTGAATTGGGTCGAAAGATCTTTAATGTTTTGCTCTTGCTCATGCATTTATGTGAGCTACTAAATGTTGGAATCCAGCAGTTCTTGAACATCATCATAATCCACTTCTATTTATTTTCCTGGCATGATCGACTACTTCGTCAATCACATTACCAATTTCACCTTAATTTTGCTCAAAAAAGACGAATCTACGAGATTTGAAAATCGCGTAAGTCAGGGTAGCTTAAGTCTAGTTATTACTGTATATAACTTTGCCTCATTTTATCTTTTTTCAAATGATGATGTTCACTAATACTGTTCCTTAGTATGTCTGCGGCGTATTGGTAAACTGTACCAAATTCGCTCTTTACTACAGTTTAGCTCGAACAAATTTCTCAGAAATGAAAGCGATGAACGAAATTTAAGAAAAAGTATAACTAATATACTCTGTATGTAAAGATATTACATAGATTTTCTAGGTATAAAAGAGTGATATCAATTATACTGATATCGATGAAAAATGCTTAGAAAGTTTGATGATGTGATCTTTTTAATTTAACTTTCTGGAACCATTATAAGTTTCTTTATCCCAAGCACAGAGGCTTAGAACCTTCAGAAATCAAGAATTATTTAAGTGTGCAGTTTTTTTTTGTTTTTTTTTGCTGCATAATTACCGTATTCTTGAGAAAGAAGTTTTTATCTTTCAATTTTTCTTCTATAAGTTCTTTGCAAATATATTCCTGAAATCTTTTGATTAATTTATTTTCGCTTAGAAATTTCCAAAGCTGAAAAATATAAACATTTGAAACATTAATAATTTAAGAGAAAAGTACGGTAATTGGGGATGCATTGTTATGAATGAACGAAATGCATGATGGTTCGTGTAGGGGTTTGGGCGCATTTTTATGCTCTTGTTCATGATTGAATGTATATGGCATACCTCAGGCACCGGATCGCTCTTGGGGGTCTGGCTCTATGGACGCCATGATCACCAGATCTTACACCTTTGGATTTCTGTCTATGGGAAATTCTCAAGGAATCGGTTTATAGGTACATAATGCCTATACAAATAGACTTAGTTACTCGCCTGCATGATACTTGTACCTTCAATGGACACCGTGCTGCTACACCGTGTGCACTCATCAATTCCTCGGGGTTCTCAAGCCTGCCTCGTTATGCACGGTGGATACTTTGAATATCTGCCTTTATAAATATTTGAAAATACTGCTGCTGATGCGTCCAAAACCACTTTGCTCAGGCTGTGACGTCATACTTTGTTTTTAGTATTTTTTTTTCTGAGAACTATGGATCATACAGGTACAGTTCTTTGGACATTGTTTATATACTTCCAACGAGGATTCTGGCAGTACAGAGTTTGGGAGTTATTTTTCAGACAGCCTGTGTATAGAATATATAGTAGCTATATAGAGCTATAAAATTGACTGAATCACACTTATACGTATGTTAAAAAGCTATCTTCAGTCAACATTGTTTATATAGTCAACATCCAAGTTTTTAAGTTTCCAAAATCTCAATGATGTTTTTTTATCTTTACTACTCAAATAATTTAGATATACGCGAAATCTGGAAATAGCTTCCATTGAATTTTTATTGGAATTCTTACATTTATTATTTGTTGTGAACTTTATATGTATTTCAGATTACAATCATCTGGTTATAGAAAAATGCGTAATGCTTAGGTTTTTTTTAACCTAACTTATTATCTTTATAAAATGCGAATTTCACTTTATGGCAAAATCAAAATACACAAATATAGAATATAAAAATTTATTTCTAAGTAATTTTCTGTGTTTTGGAAAAACATTTTTATAAGCAGTTTGGGAGAAAATGAAATAATCCCCCCTCCAAAAAAACTGATTTTTAGTAGATAAAAATACTTCATTATTTGGCTGAAATTTTAGCTTTATTTCTGATATATAATTTTCATGCAAACTTATTTTATTATAAATTTTTCAAAATCCCTCGCAAATCGGTATTGCAAAATCAGTTAATTAATTATTGTAACAAAAATGATAAGTTTCTTAAGAAAAAACACCTAAACATAAAAGTTAACTTAATATTAAAGTATTAAAAATGTCTTTTGATACGATTTTTCAAAAGAGATACTATCAACAAATTTTACTGTATACAATTAAGATATTAATTCAGAATTTAAATGACACCATAGAAACTATGTCATTTTTTTTGTATTTATTCATCAATTAAAAAACTGAACTATAAATCACTAATTAAAAATATTTCAAATGCCCAACAAATTATCAGATCTTGTTTTAAGGGAATATTTCAATGCAGATGGATAAAAAGACCACAAAGAAACTAAGAAAAATAAAACATATTCTGAATTTCTCGTTTGATATTATTTTTAATATGTTGCGTACAGTCATTCTAAATTATTATTTTCATTGAATTTTCAGCAACTATTTAAAATGGGAGGAAAATGCTAGATATGCATGTAATAAAAGAAAAACTCATTCTAAAGGGAAAAAAATACTGTATTCAAAAACAGACAGATCCCTTTCGAATATTGTGATGTAAACTAGCGAACTCGATTCGGATTCCACTTGCAAATAAAAAAGTTATTCAGAATCTCAATATTGAAAAAAGATGTTAGTATATGCAGTGCAAAAAAAAATACTGATATTCTGAAAAATTGTATTTATTCTATTCTATTCTTGTTGCATGGCATAGAAAAGCAGCTGACTTGCACGTGTGGCAGGAAGCATGAGGAGGAGGCATTTTGACAAAACGAAAGTAAATAAAATTTCTATTTCTCTGTATAAGAATATTTAGAATAGTTAGGAAATTCAGGGGATGGCAATATCAAAATACATTACGACATCAAATATAAATTTCAATAAGATATACTGTATACAACATTTTGACAATGCTGAAATATTTTTTTCAAATCTCCTCTAATGTACTGTAAAATCCAGCGTTTAATTCGCACTTTGAACACATAAATAAGATCAAAATGTACGGGTGAGAGTTCTACGCTGGGTATAAAATGAAAGCTGTAAAAATAGAAAATGATGTGCATAGAAAGAATTACAGTTCTACATAGAGTGAAATACTGTTTATTTAAAATAAATGGCATTCTTTATGAACTTCAAGGGTTGTAGCTCTAAAAGTGTACTGTTTTTTCCTAAGTTCGGATATACCTCACATAAATGACTTCAAAATATAAACGTATTGCGCACGTACGTTTCAGATTTCTTCGTAAAAAAGGGGGGCGGCGCGCGTTACATGGCGAATATACCGGAAATCCAAAAAAAGGCAGCTTGAAAGTATAGGTGCGCGTTATACACCGGATTTTAACGGTATTTATATTTTATATGTTAAGAATTTAATTCAACATTTTTTATTTATTTAATTAATATAAAAGTCTCCCTAGGGGGAGCCTGTAACCCCTACAGGGCGCGTCCCCAGGTGGCGGATCGGGGAATGCCTCTATTGGTTTTCCAATAGGTCAGGGATGGCGGACTAATGGCACGCGTGCCATTGCTGGTACGTGACACAATATTTTTGGCACGCCAGAGATCAAAATGGTTTGCATTTTATTTCAAAATTTCAAAGTTCACTATAAAGTATTACGAAAAAAGTGAATGATAGATCGTGGGGAGCACACTCGTTTGTTGTTGTCTTGCCTTAGGTATAATTGCTTATGGTGTAACAATTGCTTATGAGCCTGCAATTGCTTATGATGTAAAGTCTATCTACGCATAACATAGTCAATTTCATTGACGCAACTGTATTTTAAAGTTTATCTGTGTTATGTTTAAGATTTTTAACTGTTATTTAACGTGTCTAGTTCATCAAAAGAACAAAAAGTGCAAGATAGTAGGTGTAACAGAGAATTTTAAATTTGGTGGCCCGAGAAACATGGAATTATTAGTAAAAGCGACAAAGCGGTGTGTGTTTTATGTTCTGTAAAGCGGTATTTTGAAACAAATCACAAGCCCTCTTGTCAAAAATAGTTAACAACAGCAAAAATTATTAATTTCTTTGAAACTGTTTGGCAAATGACTCCAATTCAGCACGTATTCTACAAAAAGTAACAACTTACAATCCTAATATAAGTTATTTGTCCTCCAATCTGCAACAACAGAAGTCGTACTAATGTTACGTTACGTACATTACACATATAACTAAAACATTTATAAATATACAATGCAAAAGGTATTTTTTCGTAGTAAATAGAGGTTTGAGTTGGTAGTATTTAGTTTTATTATTTTACCAATAATTACAAGTCAAAATTATTTGACAGCACGTCTATATCTCATTAAACACTTTTTTTAGAAAAAATGGCACGTTGATCCATAAAGGTTCGCCAACCCTGCAATATGTGGTAGAAGGTAAATAAAATACCTCAAGCCTGTTGCTCCACGGAAGGTTTAGTCTGTCTTGCACCCAAGTGGTTCCTCGCCTAAAGGGAAGCTGCATAATACCCTTCGCCATGGACCAGCCGCATTTATTTGATTCTAACACTGCATCGTCCATCGCGCACATAAATCAGGGACGCGCACAGGACTTAGGTAGAGGGCCCTGTGTGATAAATATGTTACAGTCTCCACAATGTAAAAGGTCTTCCAAATATCTTCGTTTGCTGCAATGCAATATTAATGGATTAAGTACTGTAGCTACAAGAATTAAGTTAGACCAAATTCTGGAAATAGCTGATAGACTACATGTGGAAATTATAGCCTCTTTAGGAAACTAAATTGTGCGAGCAGACTTCTGAATGTTAAAGGATATAATATCGTCCGAAGGAACAGAGCTTCAGGTAGAGGCAGACTCATGTTTCTTATTCGTGACGTTCATTTTCAGAAACTACCAAAGATTGGCAATGACACCTCTGATCTCGAATATCTAGGTATAACTGTCCTCTCTAAGGATCGCATTATTACCATCAAGAACCTCTATCATCCCCCAAATAGTCAACATCTTGTTACAAACATGATGGAAGGTCTATTTTGATGACAACACTATAATACTAGGAGACTTCAATGCCAAGAATACTACCTGGGGTAGCACTATTACAATTGAAAGAGGTTTGGAGCTTAGTAACTTGGTCAAGGACAAGGCTTTCTTGTGTCTAAATGATGGCACACTTTCCGCTCTAACAGTTACGGTTCTACTGATATCTTGGATTTGACAGTTATAAATCCCGATTTATTTCCTTACGGTTTCTGGAGAGTACTGGACAATATTGGCAGCGATCACCTTCCTATTTTAGTCGAAATAGATCTTAAAGTCAATTATACTGGTGTGAAGAACCTCCACACTGGAATTTTAAGAAAGCCAACTGGAGTCTGTTTGAAAATATCTCTAACAATCTTTTGTCGCAAGGACCTATTTCGAACAACTTGGAAAAGGAATGGTCCTATTTCAAGCACTTCATTTTTACAGCTGCTAAGTCTTCAATCACTAGGGGGAAAAGTAAACAGACCCGTACTTTCTTTGACCACAATTCAGACCTTATTAAGCCATTGAATTCCCAAGGGACGGAACTCTTAAAAGTAATTGTCCAAAATGGCGGCTTGGACAAAAAAGTTGAATTGAATAAGCTGAAAGCTGAAATTAAGAAAATTTATGTACAAGTAAAACGATCAAACTGGCAGAATCTATATGAAAAGTTAGACTATAGAACTTCAAATATACAAAATTATGAAAACTGGCTAAGCAAATTGATAACTTAAATCCTAGTAACGAAGAAACCAATGCTATCATTAGTGATAATGGCCATGTCTCGGTGGATGCTCGGGAAGCGGCAGAGACCCTTGTTCAGCATTCCGCAAATGAAAGTAGGCTTGCGTTTAGTAGTTCTGACAAACGCTTGGCCAGAATCACCAGAAATCAAATAAAATCTTGTACGGACAGGCCGACGGATGACCCATTATTCAATGTTGATTTCACCTTAGGCGAACTATCTTATGCCCTTCAAAATCTGGGCACCAACAAATCACCTGGTCCAGATAGTATTCCTGGACATTTCTTGTCCCACCTTGGAATTTTGGTAGGGAAAGACTGTTATACATATGTAACTTGTCATGGAAAATTGGCAAACTACCAAGACAGTGGAAATCGGCCATCTTTATTCCCATTCATAAACCAAACAAGAATGCCGGTCTTACGACAAGCTATCGTCCTATTTCTCTTACCTGCATCACTTGAAAACTAATGGAATGCATGGTGCTGCGGAGATTGACTCACCATTTACACACTAATAACTTAATGCCCTCGGAGCAATTTGCTTTTCGTAAGGGTCACTCTACTGTTGACCAAATTTTATACTTCACCCAATGTGTTAGAGATTCTCAGAATCGCAAACCAACGAGACACAACATGGAGGCATTTTCAGATGTGTCAAAGGCATTTGATAGGGTATGGAAGTATAAGCTTTTAAGCAAGTGCTTTGGTGTTTTTGGCATTAAAGGTAAAGCTCTGCCCTGGATCTCAAACTTTCTAAATCACTGAAATTTTTGAGTCAACTTTCATGCTACTTTCTCGGATTCTTACAAAAACTATAAAAGAATTCCCCAGGGCTGTGTTTTGAGTCCAACTCTTTTCTCATTATTTATTTCCGGGTTTGAAAAATATGTTAACCCTTCTCAATATGGACTTTTCACTGATGATGTCGTTTTGTGGTGCAGTGATGCAAATATTAGCAAAATGGAATCCCAGTTGAATAGGTTCTTAGTAAATATTGAGAAGTTTGCAAACAACCACAAAATTACTTTCAATGCTTCAAAGTCTGTAAGCTTCTTCACGACTAATAGGTATCTTTACAACTACTCTCCTGAGCTTTTCCTAATGAGTGAGTAAATACCATACCTATCTTCGTTTCACTATAGACTCGGAAGTGAACTGCGGTAAACATATTGAAAAAATAGCCGATAAAGCAAGAAAGAGACTTCAGATCTTAAAATATCTTTCTGGCAGAGACTGGGGCTCAGAAACCTCCATACTTAGAATAATTTATACAACCTTGGCTCGCCCAGTCCTTGAATATGGGTACCAAATCTTTCAAGTAACATATCCTTTTAACTTGAAAAAACTGGAGAAAGTGCAACTCAGTGATGCCAGGATTATCATGGGCCTTAGATATAGTTGCCCTACTGACATAATTCTGTACGAGGCAGACATCCAACCTCTTACTATGAGATTCGAAGTCAACTTATATATAGGTATTTTAACAAAATTAAAAGCTTTGTTTCCTTCAATAGAACCTCTTTCATTTTAAATTGGACAAGTAACCAAAATTTAAAGCGAGACATCCCACTTAATTACATGCGTAATCATGGTTTTATTGTTTTATTAATTTCAATCTGGACACATCTACACCTTTTAGCTGCATCACACCTAATTATTCTTTTAATCATGTTGAATTCCGGGAGGAATAATTGTGTCCAGTATTCCCAAGCATAGAAACCATCCGGAATTAATCAGACAACTGGCACTTGAAGTAATAAATGGCATACCCGATCAAGCCTTGATTATTTACACAGATGGTAGTCGTTCGAATACGAGTAGAACAGGTAGTGGTATATTTAGTAACACTCCTGGGAATGATGTTAAAATCAGCATCAGAAATCCTGATTACTGTTCCGTCTTTAGATCAGAACTCATTGCTATTAATGGGGTGCTCTCGATCATGCTCTCAACTCTTATAAACACAGTATCAGGATCCTGACAGACAGCAGAAGCTCCATCCAATATTTGAAGAACTGGCCAAACATTATGGACAGTACTGGTCTAGATATTTTATCCAAATTAGCTAAGCGTGTGTGGTCAGAGGAAACAAGTATGTCTCCAGTGGATACCATCACATGTGGGTATGCCTGGGAACGCAGCTGCTGATGAGCTGGCTGGTAGGGGTTGTGATCTCTCTAACCCCAATTTCATTGTCTTAACCTATTCGGAAATTCATTCCTTGCAAAGAAATAAAATGAATTTTTTTTTTGACTTGGCGAAACCCACCTGATCACCACGGGTACGTAGCTAAGAGTCATGGCCTATCTATACAGTGCAAGAATTCCAGGTCTCATCAGACGGCCTTGGCGCGCTTTAGAAGCGGTCACCTGCGTATTATGACTTTTGTGCAGGGGGTAAGGTCTTTCTTTACCTGTCCCTGCTCTCTCCCTGCTTTTCCTGCTCATCTTCTGGACTGCTGCGGCATTTCCTTGTGACAGTTGTTTGAAGAGAAAGACCTGGTGGGAGATACACGCGGAAAGGTCAAATGTACTTGGTGTAGGATTTCCTGCTCCAAGGAGATTGGAAACAAGAACAATAATATAAAAGTTTAAAGTTGAGCCAATTAGTAAAATAACAAAAATGTTATTTGTACACCCTCAAAAAATTACAACCATAAGTTTTAGATTAAAATTGGAGGTCTAATTTCTTTTATGTTAATACAGAAAAGACGCGACAGTATTTTTTTCAATTAAAACAATATTGTTTAGCATAACTCAGGTTTGTTAAAGAAATTTATAGTTTTAATTAAGGAAGAAATATATATTGTTTTCAGTAATTTTTTCCAATTTATTGTATTCACTTAGGTTACATAACCTAAAGGCTATATCTAGAAAGAAGTTTTTAAACAATCTTTCGCAAGTTACATATTCAGAAATAGAAATACATTAAGAGAAATTTGGAATTGGACCCTTACAAGTAAAACTCTATTGAAATCAAAAGATAAATTGTAAGACAGTTAAAATTAAAATTCAACTCATTCGGCATATTTAATTCTCAATTTATTACTTAAAAAATTTATGAAAAGAAAAAACTGTTTAAAATAAATAAAAGTCCTGTCTTTTCAAATTACTAGGCTAGGCCTGCAAGGATGATTTCATTTTAATCTACATGTGATGATACAAGCGAAAATACTTGAAACGACTATTTTTTTCCAATAGGGTTGTGGATTGGTATTTTTACCATTATAGACCTAGTACATTCCTCGTGAGCTGGTATCACATTTTAGTGTGGCACCGAATAGGCGATACCAATTGCCGCAAGTAATTTTGCTGCCCAATTTCCCTCCAGAAGGAGCCACCTAATCTCTGATGATGCGAACTTGTTCTAGGAATTTAATTCTGCCGAGAGTAAAGTCAAATGGGAGCTCAAGGGATCTTTTACATGCCGCATAATCATACGAGATGGCCACTCTTAATTTTTTGCATCATGAAAAGCCACTGACTTAGACCTTTGTCAAACCCACAAACTTAGTTGCAGAAGGTCAGCGAGAAACCAAAAACGTTACCTAGCCAGCGAAACGAATATAAAACTGCTGTCATTTGTGCAATATAGAATTAAGGTGTTGAATAATACGGTATACAAATAATCAGTTTTTAGTTTTTCTGATTAATGCGTTTGGAAGAGAAAATTCTTTCGGCGTAACAATGTATTACGAAATACCGATAGATTTGAAGGAAGATTAGAACCTGGGACCCTTTGGATCAGTAACAAAGTACTTAAGCCACCATGTCACGATGTTCACCGTAGCATGGAAACTATTACTGGCTTATATAGATACTACTGCCACAAGTTTTCTTTTAAAATGCTCAAAATAAAGCATGATAACTATTTGTATAAATCCCTTTTTTTGTACTTTTTTCTGTCACTAACTTGATTCTTTAACACTGAAGCAACATGAGTGTTATTGGTGACACACCCAGTAATTTCGAAACATACTCAAGTGACGATGACACCCCTTCACCAAATTTCCACACCATGCTAATAAGGGAACTTTGAGCCTCGACAGATTTAACGTGCATCTGCTTATGTACACGGCAGGTCTTCAAGGTACTAGGTTTTTAGCCTGTTACTCATCAACGCCGGCCATCAGTTTTCGATCACAACCACTTGGCTAATGCAACTTCTTTAACCACTAGCAGGACTTTTTTTAACCAAGAGTGGTCGCGTGGGGCACAGAGTCAAACTAGGATCAGAGTCACTCAGGCTTATTTGTTAACAATGACCTTGTCAGTATCATTTTTTATGACAGTTTTCATTGGAACTAAAATGTATTTGTCACATATCTCCCTCTTTTTTGGGAGTGACGAACATTTTTTTTACAATCTTAAAGTGCTTGGTGTGACTGCGTGCCCCGCACTACCACGTTTATTCCAGAATACTTTCTATATGAATAGGCTACATTTTACCCCTGTAAACAACTTAGTGGTGTTCAAGTGAACTTGATGGAATAACTGGATATTAATCATAATAGTGAAAGTAAATTTGAGAAAAGCGATGGGCATGAAACCTTTGACTTGAAAGGAAAATTTTCAATTTTATCCTAAAAAATTCCATCAAGAAAGACATGAAGCCACAAGTGTATCACAAGACACACTGAATCCTGTCAAAAAGACTCAAGCGAGAAAAAGTCCAACAGGATATTTGTCGCTTATTAAAGGACAGTAAAACTACAATAACTGAACAAAATGCGACATGTATGACAGCAAATACAATTTCTCTAATCGGAGCGGAAGTGTTTGTGATTTATGCTTTTTAGGAAAGTTACGCACTTCTGGAACATTTTAGTTCAGTTTGATTCGATTTTTTTTCTCGAATTATCAAAGAAAATTTGTACTTAAAATTATTTTAATTTGCACTTAATAATTATTATCTTAATTAAATTATTTACTAGAATCATGATTTTTATCATGTACAGTAAATATTATAATTTAAAAAAAAGGAATGACTCCATCACCCCGCGCACGTTATAACATTAATGTCGAGTGCACGTCATCTCCCGGACTAAAAAAAATCAAGAGTATCCGTAACATTTGAATTTCTGAAAGACATCAAAAGGTTTCTTGAGAAGAAAATTTGAAATTATTCGAAATTCAATCTACATTTGCAGATGATTCAAATATAGATTGAAGTTTTAGATCCTTAGAAGAGTATATATTTTTTAGATATTCATCCTGTTTCACCCCCTTTCTATATTTTTCATTGATTTCCTTCTGATACTCCCTCGCAAATGTTTTTCTGCCATTTATCTTTTATATAAAAAAAACTCTTCAAAATAAATCTATTTCCAAAAGAAAAGTTTTGTAAATATTAGTGAAAATCTGCTAGTAAGTAGTCCCTACATCCAAAACTATTTTCTACCAAACATTGCAAAAGGAGCTAAGTAAATAATGAAGAAAAAATATTCTCTGATTCAGCTAAATAGTTAATATGCTCCGTATTCAAAGGGTAAGACATAAAGCTGCATTGAATAATTTAATGGAAATCAATAACGATACAAGGGCTTCGAATGATAGGTTTTACAGGACAAAAAATCCAATATGTTTATTCTGATATTAATGGTTAATTCTACGACTAAACGCACGTTCACACATAGAAATATTTTGGGCAAATGGTTATGTGAATCTGGTAGCTTCTTTGTTGTGAATAAAATATTAGGATTTCTACAATGTGTACACTTTCATTAGATACATTTTAAGCAATTCATTTTTATTTTGGTAAATTTAAAATAAAATTTTAACTAGAAGTTTCAATTACAGCCATTTGTATAAAAAAACGTAAGGATCAGCCTTTTATTTCTTTTTAAAATCTTTGTTTTTGTATTAATGGTATGAGTGTTTTGATATTTTAGAAAATATAACATTTTACGAGAATTCTAATATTAATTATTCAGAAAGTACATATATATATATAATATGAGATAATGTATAAACGCTCAATGCTTTATGACTTTTCATCAACATTTCAGAAAAAACAAAATCATTTCTTTTTCAAATTATTTGTTAGGATTTAATAAAAAAAAACAATTGCAGTTTGTAAAATATACTCAGACCAACAAAAGTATTTGTCTATATGCTATAACTAAATACTATAATAATACCAATAATAATTACGATAAAATCCGGCGTATAACGCGCACTTTTAGCACAAAAAATAATATCGAAATTCAAGGGTGCGCGATATATACGCCGGGTATGAAAATAGAGCTATAAAAAAAAGAAAAAGACATGAGCATAAAAAAGTTTGTCGTCTACTTATATCGAAATATGTTTATTCGAAAGGAATGACATTCCTCTTATGAACTTAAAGGGTTGTAGTTCTAGAAATGTACTATTTTTTCTAAAGCTTTGAGATAATATCTTGAATAAATGGCTTCAAAAAATAACTGTATTGCATACGTACCTTTCACGATTCTTTGTAAAATATAGGCGTGCGTTAAACGGCGAATATACCTAAAAATCAAAAAATGTAGCTTGAAAGTATAGGTGCGCGTTATACGCCGGTGCGTGCTATACGCCGGATTTTACGATACATTATTTTCAATCCATATAATCAAAATCATATAATTTTACACATTCAATGCTTAAAATTATGTTTTTATTATTTTTTTAACGGAAGAAGACTGTTCTCTCTTTTTTTAAACGTGTATTAAGAAGTGAGATAAATGAAATATTTTTGTGGATTTCCAGTACTTTCATAAGTTTTATTCGGAATTACATAATATTAAATTTAATCAGACAGGTAATTACAATATTATGTTAACGTTGTTATCTAGTTAGATTATTTTATTTTGATGAAATAATCGCAAGTTTTTTCCTTTTGTAGTCAATGCTCTGCAGATGTATAAAGTATTAAATGTAGTATACTCGTATTTTCACTTTATTCCAACTACCTGACCATGATGTCAAATTATAAAGACTGATGTCCATAGACTTCACATTTGCTCAAAACTCTGCTAGGCAAAACCAAATGGAAAAATTGTTTTTTCACTGTTAGCGCATGAAATGTAATTTATTAGTTTCAAATTCATTTACTTTCTCTTTTTTTTGGAACAGGGATCAGCAATCATTTAGCTGTAGTGTGCCAAATCAATCTACCAATATGATTCAGCATGCTACATAATAGGATATATTTGAAACATTTCGATTCTTGCTATAATGCATGAAGAGTTGGAGAACAGAGGTAAAAATTTACGCATTTACAGTTTTATTGTATATTAATTGTGTTTCCTTTAAAGGTATTTTTTAACGTAAAAGTAAACAGCATAAAATATATTTATTTCCTTAAGAAAAATTTTTAAAAATTAAAATTGTACTTATACTAAGTATTTTTAAAGATATCTATTGTGACATCTCCCTCGCGTTCTTCTTCTAACATAACTCCTACGTTCTTTGACGGCCACGATTAATGGCAAAACTTTTCCAACCCAAATCCAAGAAGTAAAAACGAAGCAAAAATGCAAATAAGATAACCTTTAAAAGGATAGAAAGTTTAGTGAGCATGGATGGCAATTTAGAGAAAGCTTAGTTCGGAGATGAAAAAGTGTGGATCGAAGGTTAAGAATCAAGATGCCCACCCCGCTAATATATAGAAGGTGCCTACTATTGCACACGAGCCCATCAGTCTACCTGAAAGTAATTGGACCGTTGAGTATTCCTCCAAGGTAGGAAGATTGTATTCTGAACGCTAGTATATTATTGAATCGAGATTAGGCGGATCTAATTAGTTATATTGATAAGTGATCTAATTGCGCGATCTGAGTTAATTAAATCGGCGTACTTTGGTTTATTCTCACTTAACATAAGTTTGTTCAATATCTAAGTAATTTAAGTTAAATTCTTAATAAAAGTCATATTAAGAAATATAGAATGTCTCATCCTTCTGATAATC
Source organism: Trichonephila inaurata madagascariensis (assembly GCA_019973955.1). Classification (NCBI taxonomy): domain Eukaryota; kingdom Metazoa; phylum Arthropoda; class Arachnida; order Araneae; family Nephilidae; genus Trichonephila; species Trichonephila inaurata. The sequence continues at coordinate 62,184 of BMAV01006153.1, read as the reverse complement.
CCACACCTCTAACTTATGCGGAAACCCCAAGACATAGCTATCGACAGATGGCAATGTCGCACTATATTAAAATAAATTATAGGCAACATAAAATATAAACATTTCCCTTCACCATAGTTAAACAAAATTTTAATGTAAATCTAATGCTTCCATAGCTCTGCTTTCATATAACAAAAACAGGGCTATAGTTTGTGACTTTCAATATGACACGAATCTGAGTATTCAGTTGTTAAACAATTTCGTTATGGACTCGAAATATTTTTCATGTAAAAAAAGATTTTTTTACTTATATAAATAGAACCAAAAGCGGGAAGCAGATTGCATGCAATTTTCTCACTTCAAACAATAAAATCTCTCCAGCAATCTCATTCAGTAAATTACAAAATAGCAGTAAATTTATCTTTGGAGTACTCTTTCAGATATTTTCGAAATTCCATAAATGCCCGTAAATCTGATGGTGTTTGTCAAATAAGGTCCGTTACAAATTTATCAACTTTCATCCATTCAAAAGTTGACAAATATGTAGAATAGTGCAGAGTGTAACTGAGAATTGTGCCGCATGCCACATGTGACACGCTTGCTTGCATTTGGTTGCTGACGCCTGTTTTAAAACATTAATTATAAAGTATTTTCTCATTAGTTTAATAACATCAGTTTAAAAGCATAAGGTTCGCACTGAATATGTTACTATTTTTCAATAAAAAAAAAAAAACAATTATAAAGTGTTCGAGATTAAAAATACATTCAACTGATAAATCTGTAATTTCGTCTACGGATATTATACTGGAAGGGAATGTCTTTCAGTTCATTGTTTTCTTTATATGGTATTTATAATTACTGTCAATGTGAAAAAATAGATATTTTCCCTAGATATAACTTATAAAGAAGTATTTTCCAGTTTTGGAAAGCTTAATATAACAAAATTTAGATTATTTTAAGTATTTTAACAGGTTAAAACTCTCAAACTCAGAGGCGCACCAGCCCATAAGGGTCAGAGCCTACTGTGCCCATCCCAGTATACGTGACCATTGGGCGCTGAGGTGCATGAGCCTCGATAAGGTGGTCAGTCTGAAGCGGGACCCCCAGTGCTTAAGTCCCCAAGCAAGCTTGGTACTCATTTATCGACCCACTGCAGTAGGGATGAAAGGTTGAGTCGACCTTGCCCAGCCCGGGAATATAACCCAGACCTGTGGCGTGGAAGCGATTTTAACAGTTTATCTTCAAGTCTCTTACTTATATTAAAATAAAAACATTAAATTACAAGGAGGCTTTAAAATTAATTCCAATTCTATTAGATTATTCTTATCACAAGTGCTTCGAAGTTTTTAGTACTAATTAAATTAGCAATAATTCTACCATGAACAAGAAATAAATGACTCGATGCATATAATTGGTTTATTTTTATATTTCATTTGAATTTCACCCTAAAAAAATTTCAAAATATTCAAACAAATTCCGTTACTAATTGTTTTAATTAATTTTTGTATTTCTCTCTCGAAAATATATAACTACTAAATTTAAGGTATATTTTCTTAAGCATAGTCATAGCATTTTTTCATAGAACCATATTTATTTTAACTATTTCAACTATTGTCAGCTTTTATCAGATATCAAATATTTTAACTATTTGTTTTTAAAAAGAAGATCAAATTTAAATTTTATTGTTTTAAAAACAACTTTTTCTTTTCAGAAAATATTAGAGGTAAAAATTTGTTCGTATTATCACATTATCGTAAAAAAAAATAACAGTTCAGTGAAAGTAAAATATGTTACATAAGCTCAGAAAAAGATTGGAAAAAATTAAATATAACAAAATACGTAAAATATACAAGAGTTAGTGATTAATATAATTACAAATCACATATGAAGAGAGGATTGTGTGTGTTCTTTTTTTTATTTTAAAAAGGGGGATTATATATTTAACATTAATATAAATGATAAAGAAAAAAACAAGATCTAATGAAAAAAAGGAGAAGTTTTAAAGGTAAAATGCCAATAGAGAGTAATATTGTTTTTTTTTAAACTATTTAATTTAAATAAAATCAGCGAAATAATACAGATTGATTGATTGAATATTAACGTCGGACTGTTCAGCTACAAGAGGGCTTTTAGCGACGGACCACGTAATTTTAAACCATAGTCAAGTGATGTGGACGACACCTGAGCTGGCACCCCCCTCTCCTAGCTACCACACCACACCAACGGGAAGATGTTTCAGCTCTCGACAGATTTAGCGTGCATCGCTGCCCTACACGGCGGGTCTTTAGTGGTACTGGGCTCGAATTCGTGACAAGGCAAGCCACGATCCGATACCTATACTACTCGGCTACCACGGCCACAGCGAAATAATACAAATAATAGGTTAAAGATTAATCAATACAATTCCAATAAATAAATATGGCTGTTTTGTAAATTTAACTATAATGTGTTTATCTAACTTAATCAGTAATTGCATTTTTATGCGATTAAAGTTTTTTTAAATTTTCGAAATCCATTTTTTTTCTTAACCTCTATTCAAGAAATTAATACTTCAGATGTAATTTTATATTAAATTTAACACTTTTAATCGAACATATTATAAATATTTGAAAAACATTTATAAATTTCTCATTTCTATTTCAATTCAAATTATTCCTACACAATATTTTTACAGATGTCTAAATAAACACCTTTTTTACGAGAAAATCTTATCAGAAGAAAAGAAAAATATTCTAAAATAATCCATCCCTCAAAATATAAACTATGAATTGAAAAAAAACGAGTCTTAAAAACTGCAGAATTCTTTAAATATTTTTTAAATATTTGATCGAATTTCTGGTAAAAAAGTACTTTTCTAACTTTTTTAATTTAAATAAGAAATTCATTTTTCTGAACTGCGTTATTTTTCATCAGTAAATCAAATAGTTTTGAAAAAGAATATACGTGTGAGAAAAAATTCGCACGTAATGCAGTTCCAAATTCAAGTTTTTTTCATTGCTTCAAATGTCCCCACGTTGCAGGAAATTGTGTTTTGGAAATTGAGCTAAGCAATTTTAAAAAGGATTTCAATGTATTAAATACATACTTGGATATATATCTATGCGTTTTTCTTTCTTTTGGAATTAAACTTCCTTTTAAGAAAAAATATTGCATTGCTTGCATTTGACTTGGATCGAAACCAATTTCAATTTGAATATAAAGTTTTGCATTTAATTAGTTACGCGTTCTTCTTTCGAAAATATTTGATATTTTCTTATTATTCCCACATTTCTTAATGTTTTCATTACTTATTCATTCATACTTCATATTTTCATCGAAAATACAATTTGAAATTCAATTATTATTCATGGCAACTGTTACTTTTTCCATTAAATTTTTTGAATATTTACAGTTTAAGGATATTGAACTAATTTAAAATATTCTAATATTTTATTTGTTACCAAGATCTTAGTTGAAAAAAAATGAAAGAAGAAAATCGATAAAATCATTGTTATAATTATGTCGGTGAATTATTTAATTCTGCGACATTTAATGCAGCAATTAAATTTTAAATATATGACAAGCTTTTTATTAGTGAATGAGCTCACATAAAGTGGAAAAATTAACTGCATAAGTTTTACTAAATCCTCTGCAGCAGTATTAAATAAATCTATATATATAAAGGAGAAAAGCGACTCACTCATTAACTGGCTCATTCACTCACTTATCACGGGAGCTCTAGAAGTTTTAGACCAACAGCCTTGAAATTTGCCAGACATGTACCTATTGCGGAGCAGAGATCCACTAAGAATGGATTTTTCTAAGATCTATCCTCAAGGGTTATGCGAAGGGTTGAGGGGCATTATAAATAAATGTTCCCCTTTGTGAATTATACAGACTTAAAATTTTGTAAGAGTTTACTTCGTTTGTTAACTAGAGCTTCACTAAGGACGAGTTTTTTGAAGATATACTCCTTTGGGAGGGTTGCGGGAAGTTAGAAATGCGTATAGGCAATAAAAAATGCTGTTTTTGAAGTACTAGACTTAAAGTAAGGCATTTGGTATGCATATTTCTTTTGTTGAGTTGAAATCCACTAAAAACGATTCTTTCGGAAATAGACTCTCATGGGAAGCCTTATTACACATGCATGTCTCAAACAAACATTTCGAGAAATTTTTCGAGCAGCTGTGAGGGTGAAGGTTTGCGTAAGCAAATTGATACACTCTCATATCAGCCGTGACCTATCTTTACATTGAAAAATAACTCGCCATTTTTTCTGCTTCGTAAAATGAGTATCCAGTGTTATTTCCTTTATTCCGCTCACGGTTTTGTTGACGGTCGTAAACAGAAATGGAGTGCCATTCTGCTTAAAATATTATGCTCCATTAAAATATTATACACCTTTTGTGATTCGATTGCCGTGGCTGCCATCTTGTTTATGACGTAAGAAGATGAAAACCCCATTGGCTGGAATTTGTAGCAATCTTAATTTCGAGAAATTCTTTCGGTTCTCTAGGAAAAAGATGTTCGAATCCGTTACTATGGCAACTGGGTAGAAACTGCTCAAAAGGTTTGAATGAAAGGAAAATTGCTCCAAATACGTATACGTATGATAAGGCTTTTTGAGTTGAAATATGGATAGCATGTCTATTTACTTATTTTTTGAGTAAAATTCCACCAAAATTTGGTTTTGTAGAAATTTGTTTTGGTGGAGGGGATTACAGAAGCGTAAATGATAATTTCACTTCAATTTTAGAAATTCAAGTTCTGTTCTCTTGAAATCAAGAGGCAAGGGTTATAAGAATATTTTTCAATGCTATAGAATGCTTAATGCTAGAACTTGGATATCAATAATTTATATATAGTATATATTCATGCAAATCATGCAATACCAGCGAAGCAAGCGAATAACGGCTGATAAAATTATAAGATTGGCTTATATTACTAATTTATTATATACTACATATTGAAAAGGTTAAAACATTCCAGTTTTCAAACAAAGTTCTGTGTTATGTCTCTTTAGAATAAAATCTTCATAAGTATTCTTTTCATGCTTCTTTCTAGTACGCTGGAATCAAAAAGAAGCAAAAAGATATAGACATGTTTTACCGAAAAATATTTATCGAATAAGACTTTTTATAAGAGATATATTCCTATCATAAAAAATAATTTTTTCATTAAAAACATGGAAGGAAAAATATTTTAAAGGGCCAAAAAAGTAGTAACTTTTTTATTTTTTATTTTTCCGCTATGAGAACTTAAATCTATTTTAATAGCAATTTGTGTGTGTTCAGCGTCATTACTTTTGGTAATTGTTCTTTCCAAAGGGATGGGGGCGCGAATATCTGAAAAGACTAATTACAAAATCAATCTTTTCGTTTCCTAGCAAAATTTCTTGTATTTTATTTATAAAAAATTCACACCAAAATTATTTTCAAAACCTTTTTTTTAATGGTAAATTTTAAGGGATTTAAAAATGAATTTGATCAACGTATGTTTTTTAAAATTGTTTATCCCTAATGAGTTCTAAATTCAAATATCAAATTCATTTAGAGCAAGTTGAATTTACATTTTCTCACTGAATTATACAGTATGGAAAGTTTAAGGAAGTCATCATGTAAAAATTTTGTAAATCTTTCAATAATTTTTAGAATCCTTTTTTTTATAAATAACTGTTCTTGTTCTAAAATTATGTTTAATTTATTCCAAACTTATGATTTATTTTATTCTAAAATTATGATTTATTTTATTTTGTTGAGGAATAATGTGATAATAGGCAACATTTTTAAAATTTATTAATTGAGCATGTAGAAATAGGTTTAGGATTCAGAAAATAGAATTAAGATTTTAAAGCATTTTTATCTTATTTAAATGTGTGTGTAAATTAAGCAAAACAAATATAATTGCAATAGTATATGTATTGAATTTTTCATATAAAAAACATAATAATCAGAGAATATTTTCATTTTCTAAATAAATATATCTATGAAATTACATATATTCATATTTAGATTAACAGAATGTTGTATTAATTAAGAGAGCAACTATTAGAATTCTAATAATTTTCATGTTCGATGACGTAAAATAATTCTTCAAAATTGACCACAATTATTTTCATAAAATAAATATATTAAAAAAAAAAAAACTACAAATCATTTTGAAATGTTAAAATGCTTATTATTTTTTATCAGATAATAATTTTTTAATGTTTTTAATATATTAAATGTAAATAAATTTCTAGGATTTTTTACCTCGCCCTTCTTTCTTCGTAGTTATATATTTTTAATCGAACATTCAAACTTCCGGAAACAAGCAATCATTCCAATATCTAGCGTTACGATTTTTTTAAAATCATTATGAAATAATTATAGATTTACATTAATAAATTTAAAAAAATACAGCATTTTTGTTTTCCATAATTCTTAACTAAATTAAATTATTTTCCAATGAAATCGTACATACTGTCTATTTTCTTCTGGATAAAACTAAATTAGTTTTCTGAAAAATTTTTATGCTAACAGTATGTATTGATTTATTGGTAGAGGAAATTTCAGATATATTTCAGATACATTTTTATTATTTTAGATTCTAAGAAAGTGTTTATTGTTGAAATAATGAATATGCTTAGTCTCTATGTAATATATTGCATCAGAAATGTTTTCTTTACATTAAAATAATGTTTTATTAACAAAATATTATTGTGTTTTGTAAATCATCTCTCAATTTAAAATAGAAATTTGGAGAAAGATTTTATTCCTGGTGGAAAAAGAGGAAAAATGTTTTACACTTAAAATTGTGTGTGCTACGCCGGGCTGAATGGAGGGAAAACAAACCTGTCTAACAAGGAAAAGAAGTGGAACAAATTTAGGAAAAGGGAATTTTAATGAAAGAATTATAGAAATCACACTTACATCGACCTCGTACAAACACAGAAGTGCTGGCGTCGATAGGGAAAAGAGAAATTCTCATGGGAATACATTCGGTAAAAGCTCCTGCAACACCCGGCTAAGAGAAGGGGAATTAAACCCGTCCACCTAAGTTAAAATATTGAAGAAATTTCGAATGAAGGGAATTTTAATGGCATATTAATACAGAAAACTTACCAACCACGGAAGGGCTGATAGTGAGAGGAGAAGGGGAAATTTAAACACTCAACGACGAGCCATGCAGCTAGTCTAAGAATAAAATTTGAAAAAATATCTATATTTTTATATTCATTGAAGTGTAGATATAGAGTGAAAATTGCTTAACACGAAACGGAAGGGACTGGAATATTTTTTCGTGTTAAGAGAATTTCCTGTGTTGAAGAATGCTTCCAAAAAAGCATATTGTTGTAGCTTCTTCTTATTTTTCACTGTAAGAGGGCACGCGAAAGCCGCCGGATGTATTTTGTGGTACTAACAAGGGGAATGCACGACTAAGGAAATTCATTTGGGGACGAGACTTTGTGTAACAGTAGTACTGTTCTAGGGTATTCAAACCCCAATGTGTAATTCCTCCGAATGAACAGTTAATTCCGAGAAAACAGCGATCGAAATTCATAGTAAGATTATGTATAAGTTATTTTCTCCCTGATACAACGTCGCCGTTGCATGATCGTCAGTGTATCGGAGTGCTATCCTATGGACTGGGGTTCAATTCGCGCGAGCGCCAACTTCGTTATTATTTTTTTTTTCTTCAATTTATTTTCAAAATTAAATAATTTTATTTTTTTAAAAAAAGATTAATTCATTTTTAAATGATATTCTATATAATTATTGTAACTATTTTACTGTACAATTTTATTAACATAGATATGTATATATGCATATATTTAAAAATATCAATGAAACAAGAACTTAAAGAAATTTAATACAAAATTTTCAAATATTTTGAAAAACAAAACATTTATAGAGTTTTAGGAAAATAATCTGACATTTTTCTTTGCAATGTTTTTTTTTTTTTGGCTTTAAGTTGTCAACAAATTATTCAATATCATTCATTGTGTTATTCATTTCACCATTGGAACTTTTGTCTAAGCAACTGCGCATACTTTCATGACGTTCCTAATATCGGATGATTTAACAGGAGCTGCATTATTCCTTTCATTTTCGTTGTCGGAATCTGCATCAATGACATATTTTTAAACTTTGAACAAACTCCAAAATGACTCTGTCTGCCACATTTTGGGCTGTACACACATTATCATCATCTACTGCAATGAATTCTTCCGATAATACAATATTACAGTCAAACCCGGCTGGTGTTTTCCGTACTTTACTCATTCCCAAAAGTATATGTCAAGAAATATTTACAAGTTAATAACACATAACTCTGGGAGCAATCTGAAATCCTAACTCTTTATCGGATGCACTAGATTATTGAAATTTTCTTATCTTCAGTGGGATATCCTTCTTACGATCTCATCTCCCGATAGTTCTCTCGCGCGGTCAGCTCCAAAGTAAATTACTTTCACGATTTCTGGTTTTTTCTACGACAACTAGTAATCTCAATTCGCTCGACCACCCAGTCTCATTTTCTAATTCTTGGATTTCACGTTTAGCATTCAGAGATTAACCATTAACTTCCCATACTCAACGACAGGGCTTAAATAGTAGCTACATTTGCATAAAATCCAGTCATCTCTATGGAAAGCTGTTTTTATACTAAAACCACAGTTAATGAATAGTTCCCCCAAGAGGATTAGTAGATGAACCACGAATAATAACCGCGTTATATCTACAACTAGAAATTACTACAAAATTCTTTTTTCTGTGATGCCATTTTTTCTACCAGAAAATAACAGGATAGATATAGTATCTATTCCATCTTTTTCCATTAATTTTCTATCGGTACCAAATGAGATAAAGGTTCTTCATAACAATTAATATAAAAAAATAGTTTTTTTAAGTCAATTCCTACTTAGATCAACAACGAAACATTTTATTTTATCTACTTTTTACTAAATAGTTACAATTAATATAAATATGTATATACATAGGACAGAATCACAACATTAAGTGGTAGTTTTTTTTTAATTATCATTAAAGTATCGTATTGTCCTTTTAATTTCAGTCAAACTGAATGCTTTAACACGTGAGAAAAAAACCTTTTCAAGTTTTGACACAAGTCGCCAAAAGGGTCGCTAAGTCGCCAACGTGGCTGTACTTGTAATTCTTTAAATAATTAGTTTTAATCAATTAATTTTTGTTAATTATAATTAAATTATTGTGTCATCCAAAATGATCCTGTATATAAAATTTCAGTGCTTTAAAATGTATTTTATTAACGACTGAAAATTCCACCAAGATAAATAAATAAATATACAAATATACAAATATATAAATAAATAAATAAATATATAGACAGTGCGAGCTACTAGTAGGAATTGAAAAATAGTGTATTTTTCAAACGCTCATTAAACTACTCTGGGATTTAAAAAAGTGCTTTTTACTATATTAACTTATTAGAAATTATTCATATAATATTAGCTTATTATATTAAGTTCTTTGATTTTTTAAGATTATTATTTGCGCAAAAAAGCACATAGAGAAAAATCAAATTCACGTATTCGAAAAACTGAATATTCTTATTGTAGTATTATTTAAAAAGAAACGAAGAATCAAAATTTTAAAGCTCTCTACAATTACGAGCGTGAATTCAATGTTTTGTATAAATATCCCGCTTCCACACAGTCAGGATGTTTAAAGCGTTTTTATTTCAACAGAAATTCACATTTCCACCTTTCATGCAATTCTCCAATAATAAATAGATAGGGTTAAAATGAATTCGAAGGAATTCTCAACGCACAGTAAAATTCCGCACAAAGAATTTTAGTGAATTAAAGATATTGAAATGGTTATTATATATATAATATCTCTCAAGCCTCTTCCGAGCTTAAATTCCATCATTTGAATAAATCTGAATTGCTTGAGTATGAAATGGAGATAGAATAAAAAAAAACTGAATATCGAGCTATAATTTTTATTTATGTATTTTTTCCCTTCAAGAAAGCTTCGCACTTTACGAACACTTATCCCCAATGTTTATAAACTCTTAAATTATTTTCTTTATATTTCCAATATTATTTACTTAACGTTTTCTGTTATATTTTGGCAGAAAAAGTTCTGCGTTTTATATTTATTCGCAGCTATATTATTATTTATACTGCCAACATTATTATTTATTATTAAAATTCTTATTCATCAATAGTATTAATTATAGGTGTTTTCTTTCTTTCAAATAATTTAAACCTCTTTCATGTTCGCTAACAGAAATGGATTTGGAAAAATAATCAAGTTAAATATTCTCCATTCTATTATATAAATCCAATATTACATGCTAGTTATATACCTTAAAATACGGGGTATAAAGCGCACCGCCGTATAATGCGCACCCATCTTTTAGAGCTGCAATTTTTAATATTTAGAAATATTCACCGTATAGCCCGTACCCTCTTTCTTACGAAAAAACCTGAAATGTACGTACGCAATGCTCTTATGTATTGAAATAGTTTATTCGAGTTCTTATCCCAGGTATTTTTGAAAAAATAGTATATTTCTAGAAATACAATCGTTTAAAATCATTAGAAAACTGTCATTCCGTTCAATTAAACAGCATTTAGATAAGTAGAATAATAATTTTTTTTTTCTGGGTTTATCTTTTTTCAGTTTTCAAGCTCTCATTTTTATACCCGGCGTAAAACGCACATCCGTAAATTTCGATCGTATTTTGTGTGTTAAAGGTGCGCGTTATACGCCGAAGTTCACAATAGTTACTGC
>BMAV01006153.1:14631-50315 GCA_019973955.1 Trichonephila inaurata madagascariensis | reverse complement strand
ATTTTTATTCACAGATTATTGGTGCCATTAAATCAGGAGTATATAGTCTCATCAAACTCGTAACTTCAATTTAATATCTCAGAAACGAATTTTATTAAAGTAATGTTTGAAACCAAATTATTTTTTTTTATTTTTATTTTTATTATTTATTATTTTTTTTTTGCAATCGTATAAAAGAAATATATCTAAAAAATAGAGTCAATTTTTAACAAATTTCGTCTGCACATTTTAAAAAATTTTCCTTGCAAATCATTATACATATGAGAATTGAGAATCCAAATATCGTCTGCTATCGTAGACATAAATAATAAAATAAAATATTTTCTAAAATATTAATTTATACTGAAACGCGTAATGCTTTCTGTTGCAGAGTTAACAAAGTAAAACTAGAGCTCTATTTTTGGAATAAATATTTTACTGTCTCCTTTTAATAAAAAAACGAGGCCATTTCGAACTGAAATTACTTATTTCTGTTCTAAAATAAAAATTAATTATTGATGGTGTACAGATTTTGTAAATGACTCTTTAATGTGTTGTGATGTATAATCACTTCTTTAATGTAAATGAATAAAAACAAATTCGAAAAAAGAAATGTGAAATGCATGCAGTATTTTTTTTAAAAAAATATGTCTTTTTTCATCTTTTTCACGGAATCTATTAAAAGGACATTATAAAATTAATAAGTTAACTAATGATAATAAAGTGAAATTATATAAAAAGAAATAACTGCCCATTTTTTTTTATTTATTGGTTTATTTATCTTCTACTAAGAACTAAATATTTCTAAATCTTTTTAAATAAATAGTTTAAAAAGAAAAATTTATTAACTTTAGCTAGGAATCTTGAGTGTTAATTTTTTTTTAAATTAAATGGATAATCTAAACTTGTTTTTGAATAAAATTATGGCATGACCTTCAAATTTTTTTCGAATATTGCTATCATTAATGTACTTTGTTTCCTTATGATTTTTTCCAAATGGTGGTGAAGTTAACTGTAGGAAACCAAATTAAAATAAATGTAAATTAGGAATAATAAACTCTAATATTCTCTTTAATAATTGGTTTGAATCATAATTAATTTTTCTTTTATTTATTTATCTCTGCATTTCTTTATGTGCTAAATTACTTAAAAATTACTACCAAAACAGGAGGAAAATGATTCCAATTATTCAAATAAATTTGTCAAGCTCTTAAATTTTAAGTAAGATCTATCTTAGTACTTATTATTTCTATAAGTTTCTTATACGCATGTTAACCTAAAGAACCATTCATTCCTACCATTATAAATTTCATATTATCCAGATATTTGTAAATCAACTTTAACATAGGATTGTCAGGTTGAAAAGTTATGATGATTTTGCTTTTAATTGCAAAACGCTTAAAATATCTAAGAAATTAGCTTTAAATTTAAAGTTTTTTGTAATTACACGATACAAAATAAAAATCGATGAACATGATCTAAAGGAATACTAAAATAGCGCTAGTTAGAGTTTCACAGGAATGAAAAGAAAACCGACTCATGTAAATCATTTTTATGCCAAATAGCAAAAAAAAAAAAAATAATAATAATAATAACATAATAATAATAATAATTATACAAAAGTTTCCTCTCTAACCGCATCGTTTTTAAAGTGGACTTTTTGAAATACTTTTAGGAAATATGATTTGAAAAAATCGCACAAAAGGAGATTTACTGGAATATATAGTTTGGTGATTTATAAGTATGATTTACAAATAGATATATTTAGAAAATACGGAGAGGATGCGTGGAATCTGTTGAGGACTCAATTCCAAGAATGTAAAAAGATTCATGTTTACAAAGTCTACGTTACCCATAAGTTAACACAGCACCACATTACTCTACGTGCCTTTCACAATTAAATCTCTTTGACTCTAAATGCAATGCTATTCAAATGCTATAAACACTGCAGCTGAGAAAGTCTCTAGTAAAAAAGTCCTTAATAAATATCCTCCATACATATACATGTAGATCGATGTGTATTGAAGTTTTGTCCATACATTTTATAATCATGACAAAATATAAATTACTAAGCATCAAGATTAGGTGCAAAAATTAAATACTTTTTTCACTCAAAAGTCCCAAATCCAATTCAATCAGATCTATTGATAATCTAATGTAGGATGCCTCATATCATAAAAGTATTTTCCAGCATGCGTTTGGACTAGAAGCGTTTTTCATAAAAATAAACCGTAGATATTTGGTATTCATAGCCACACTGCCTTCCATACAATGTGGACAGAACTGTTCTATGAATAGGCGAAATGTACTGAGGCAGAAACTTCGAAACGTGATGTCCATCCATTTTGGAGGAAGGTGCAGTGAACAAGAGAGAGAATTTGGACATTGAGAGGATTGTAAAGCAAATATTTTTCAACAAGGAAGTAGTTGTTAAAGAAGTATCCAGCAAACTAATGTCAACTTAAAAATCAAAAGAACAAGTTTGCCTATTTTGAATCTATGTATAAAATATTTTGTTCATACGCTAGTATGAAAAAGCTGTGTTTTTTTTTTACAATGAGCAATTATGAATAGTTCGATTTTTTTTCTGGTTGCCTAATTTAATTCTTTTAACTTTTAATTTTTTTCATTCTCTACCTATACTTCTACAATAATAAATAAGTATAAGAAGACTTAAATTCTTTGCTTAATGCTTAAATTCTTTGTTAATAGTACATCTTGATACCTTAAAAGTGCAATTTAGTTGAATCTAAGTATAATATTTTTTATATAAATTTGTTTCTGAAGGCGTGTTTACAATATTTGAAAAATAGTTTAAATAAGTGTTCTGGTTATTTAGTAATTATTTTTAAATTTAAATTATAACTTTTTTCTTAAATTCAATGATCATGGCCAATAACTTGTGAGTGGTGAGTTTGGTCCTGGTGTCACTGCATGCCCTTCTTGTAGACGAATGTTAAATCTAAAATGACTCAATGCTCAATGTACTCACATTGGCGAGGTGTGAAAGTTAGAAAGTGTAGGTACCAGCTAATGTGTAGTTCTCGTCATGTCCCGATGTTCAAAATTGTGAAGTCCATCACCATTACACGTTGCTTTAGAGCAGTGCTTCTCAAACTTTCAGTGTTCGCGACCCAATTTTCAGTCATAATTTTTATCGCGCCCCCCTTATACAATAATGTATTGAAAACAATAATAATGTACTTTGACTCTAAAGCTGCAATACGGCTTCAATTATAAACCGTACAAATTATCAAGATAAGTATTAAATTTCATGTATAATTTTATGGCATGCCCATAGGACCACAGGTGATTATTAAACTTGTTCTTAACTTAGTACTGTTAAATTAATTATGAAACACATTGTGTGTAATACTGATACATTTTTAAGTGTATTATATCAATGTTAATGTGTATTTTATTGTATTTTTTATTATGTCAGAATGTGTATTTTGTTACACTTATTTTCAGTAAATTAATAATTTTTTAAAATAATTTTTTGTTTTCGACTTTTCGATATACTCGCGCCCCCCTTGTAGGGTTATCACGCCCCTCTAGGGGGCGCGCCCCACAGTTTGAGAAACACTGCTTTAGAGAGCGGAATTAATAAAAAAAATCATGAATTCAAAAATTAATAAAAATAAATGAATTGTACTCAAATGTTTCTTAAACATTGCCATTTAGTCCCACGAACATTCACAATGTATCTTTAAAGTAGCTTTGACATTACAATTCACAGTTCATAAGAGAGTGTAAACTGTTTTGACACGTCAAAAAATGAGTCTAAAACAGGGGTGGGCAAATAGAGGCGCACCAAGATAGTCAGAAAACCCAAATATACAGAAAATAATCTTTATATTTGTATCAACAAATATTTGTGAGCATTTTTTCTTGCATGAAGATCAAAAACAATAAATAGAAATGCAAGTTGGTCGACATTAACCTGCTGGCTGTGAAGAGAGTTTTAGCAAGCAATCTCATTCCTGATTTTAAAATATGGAAAAGAGTTATCGGGGATGCATTTGTCTCTTTAAACCGATTCTAAAATGAAATGGGCATGCAGCAGTAGATATTATGAAACTAATACAATAATTAAATAGAACAAAAATATCATTACTTTATTTAATTTATATTTATTAATTTTTAGAATAAAATTCGTACATTTTCTAAAAAGAAAAGTTAACTAATGTAGGCAATTATTTTTAAAAAGGTGAGACCTTCCATTATCCTTCACTTCCAGAAATAAATGCCCACCTCTACTCTAAAATGATGTTGAGTAATTACAGCAAAAAACCCCATCGTGCTACACTCTGTATGTATCTGTTTATTGAATAGATGCTTCCAGGACGTTTTGGATTAATTCGCGGCAAACAATTCTTAGCAAGGCGTTCACACTAATAAAAAAACCTTTTTTTATTTTCTTTAATCAGCTTTTCTTGTTTTCCGTCAACCCTTTTTATTTATTATGCAAAAGTACTTCTTTATGTGAGTTGTGAAGCCTACTCGATGAGTGGTAACTTATCGAGCTTTCACGCCACAGGCATGGGGTTCTAATCCTGGGCTGGAAAAGGTCAACTCAGCCTTTCATCACTGTAGTCGGTCGATAAATGAGTGTCAAGCTTGATTGTGAACTAAACATTGGGGGCTTCACGTCAGACTGACCATCTGACCGGAACATCTCCTTACTCACCCAAGATTATGAAAACTGAGTTGGGCTCAGTAGGTTTTCACCCTCATGTGCTGTTGTGCTACTGAGTTTAGTTAATGTGAATTGTACATTTCCTTAAAATTTTTGTCATGTAATGACCTGGACATCCTGTATTAATACAATTATTTAAACTATAAGAACATAGTATAATAAACGGATATGTGGAGAAAAATCAAATTGTTTAAATAATTTTAAGGTATTTTTTTTAAAAATTATGGTAGCTTAATTATACTGTCTGGCATCAAATGAAGGCAGCAGTAGAATTTTTTTTTAAAAAAATAAATAAATAAGTAATCTAAAGAATTATTACAAATTTTTTTCTAAAAGAACTCTATTTGTACAATAAAGTAAATTACTTTTGAAATAATCCATGTAATTTTTAAATAGTATTCTAAAAAAAATTTAACGCGAAATTTTATGAAGAAATGGAAAATAAAAGGCTGAAACTAGTTTAAGTTACGAATACGTTTTGAATTAGAATGCATGATAATAATAAACATTAATTATAGTACTCTGATTTATCATGGTATTCCACATTTGTTTTCAGTTTTTAATAAAAATATCTTATTTATGTGAATTAATGTGATTTAGTTAGTATTCTGTATTGCTGTATTATATTTATTCTTATGCATTTTCATTGTCATATCAAAATTGCATTTAAAATATTCTTTTATAAGTTTATTTCGACATATTACGATGTCTTTCGAAAGACCTTTGTTTTCTATCACTCAAAACACCTTCTACCATGTAATGCATTTCTTGTAAAAGCTTTATTTCTATGAAATCTATAGAATCTATTGTTTTTTTCCTCAAATAAAGCATTTAAAAAAAACTTACTAAAATAAAAGCAAAACAATATTAGTACTAAAAAAATAGCTTTTATATCATGATTAATTATGTGTCCTTATTTTTCATCCAAATAAATATTTACTAATACCTCTTCATTAAAATCCTAACTATTGAAAAAAAAGCGATAGAAAATGGAATGAAGTAATTATACCCTCCATTAAAATGATTTTCTTACAAATTATTCTTGAACAAGAGAAATAATGTTTGCAAAATTATAAGAGATGCTAATTTAAATTTATAATTTTAATAGTTTTTGTAAGATTTAATTAAAATGCCTAAGAATTCCAGCTTTCTTTGTAAATATTCCATTATGTTCCCTTTTCAATAGAAGTATTGTTAGTCTCAAATAAATGCACTTATAATAAAATGTATAGTAATTTTTTTTATATATATATATTATACAAACTTCGAGGAAAACAGACTCAAAACGTTTTTTTCCCCTTATTTCAAGTTTGGAAGAATTTTTTTTAAGTAGAATCTGAAATTGTTGAAACATCTGACGCTTCTATCAAATTTTATACTTGACATTTATTTGTTTTAAATAATAAATAATTTGCATGGATAAAATAAGCCCTGTCCTGTATTAATGGTTTTAGGAAATGCTTTTCGAATTAAAAGCATATACAGTCAAACCTCCATATAATGAACCTCCATTTTGCAAATTTCTCTATTTTGCGAAATTTTTCCTAGAACCAAGAACATTATATTATTTTCTTCGTGAAATAACCTCCAAATAGCAAAGTGCATTTTCTATGTAATGAACTTGTTCTATTGTCATTCGATTCTTTTTCTCCTTGTTTTTATTTATATTTCAGGGTATTTTTTAATTTATTCTCTTTTTTAACACATTTTTTGGTGATCAATGGTGAATTGGCTTTACTTGGTACCTAATTGACGTGGAGCAATGACATTGTCGTAATATTTCAAACACAACACTCAAGTAAATTTAATAGATTTTGCCAATAATTAATTTTAAGGACACATGTGGTTGTGTATGTTTAAATTACTGGTTATAAAATATTGTATGTTTAAAATTATACTGGTTAGCTTAAAATTAGAAAATGTCGTTAAAAAATTCATTAATTTTAATATATTAATAGTATTTTTAAAATTGAAAATACAGTGTATTTTTAAACAATGTTCTTTTTTTCTTATTTTAACTGCAGATTTCTTTTTATTTGGTAAAAGTAGCGTAGCGTACACCCCCGCAAACCCAGCATCGAGGGAGAGGCCCAGGTCTTTATGGGCCTCGACTCCTGACTGCCGCTAAGTACCTACTCTTTGTAAAATCCAACTTGAGGGCCCAAAACTTGACTTTTCAAGGGGGCCAAAATGTTCTCCGTTGCCACTGATGGGTAAAATACATAAAATGAATAGATATTAATTTTCAAAAAAAAATATGAATAAATATTTTTTTAATAATATATAATGTTTATGAATTTAAAATTTGTTTTATGTGGTCTCTAACTATATTAACAGATGAATCTCTATTTGACGAATTTGGCACATATCTCACTTTTTTTCGGGGGTGTGGGGATTTAGCGATTTTGTTAAATAGAACTCCGACTGTATTTAAACAAAGCAATTTATAATGAATTACCTTCTTAAGATTTCATTTATTAATTTAAAAAATGAAGGGGAGAAAAACCAAGTGATAGAATTATATTTACTAAAATGAGTTCATATCAATTCAAGCACTTATTAAAATTTCTTAAAATCACAAAATTTAATGACGAGTTTAGTTTACCCATAATACTTAACTTATTCTTCCAATAGGAATTCATTTATGAGTTATAAAATGGTAAATTACCCTAGAGCTCAAAATTAAGAGAATTTACAAATTTTATCGAATATTTCTAGAAATTATTAGAATGAATATTAAAACTCTGTGTTTCTAATCAAAATTGTAAGCTATTATTCAAACCACTTCTTTTTAAATTGTATTATTTTTTCGACAGGTTTCGTGATATATCAACTTTGATTATGTGTATCTAATTTCCCCTTACTTATATATGTATAATTTCATATAGTTCATTTCTTCAATATTTTTTTTTTCAATTTGCAAATCAACTATTAATTATACAAATTCCAAAGAATGTCTGAATAAACTTTATAATGGTATTCAAATTTTAGGTAATTTGAATACTTAATTACTCTCAAAAATTAGTATAAGCTGAAGAAGAAACACTAATATATTCAAGTAATTCAGAAAGTTTTGTATCGATTTTGTTAACATTGACGTGCTTATGTGTTATGCATTTATAAAAAAAATTATAATAAGTACACTGAACTTTGAACAATGCTCAGAACTATCACATTTCTTCCACACCCATAAAAGCACTTTTTATAATATTTACATCGTGGAATCTATATACAAACAAGTAATATATAAAAAAAAATTAAGTCAATTCCTACTTAGATCAACAAAGAAAATTTTTATTTTAGCTGCTTTTTATTAAATAGTTGCAATTAATTTAAATATGTATATACATAGGAGAGAATCCCAACATTAAGTGGTAATTAATTTTTATTAATTATCATTAAAGTATCGTAATGTCGTGTATATAAAATTTCAGTTCAACTGAATGCTTTAAAACGAGAGAAAAAAACCTTTTCAAGTTTTGACCCAAGTCGACAAAAATGAAGCCAACGTGTCTGTATTTGCAATTCTTTAAATAATTAGCTTTAATCAGTTAATTTTTATAAATTATAATTAAAGTATTGTATTGTCATGCAAAATAATCATGTATATAAAATTTCAGCTCAATTGAGCGCTTTAAAATGTATTTTATTATAGATTGAAAAATTCCACCAAGATAAATAAATAAATATATAGAGAGTATGAGCTAATAGTAGGAATTGAAAAATTTGCAAGAGGACAGAAAAAAACCTACCTAATATTAAATTATCAATATCTTTGGGTCGATACCACAGGCGATGAGAGCAAATTTTAAAAACTTCCTGTAGAACACAGTAATACCTCGAACACACGCGATTGATGAAACTGAGTGATAACCGAGTAAGTCCAATTCGAAAAAGTCGAGGTATAATTTCTCATTTAAATACATATAAATTATTTTTAGTTGGGGTTAAGGACGAAAGAAAATAATAATTTAGAAAAAAAAAAGTTTTATAAAATCTTAGATAACCCAAATACAAAATCACAAACCAAAGTTATTTTGAAAGTTTGATAATATCTAACAAGTAGTCTGCCTGGAAACCTTTTTTTTTTTCTCCCTCAAAATTTCCCCAAAACATGATAATAATTCTTTATTCCTTTTCTTGTATAAAATACATGGCCTTGGTTGGAGTAAGTATTTTCTAAAATTTGTGTCTGTGTGTAACCCTTTTTCAATTAAACTGAGGCCTTCTGTCCAATTCCCAACCGTCATTCGATTTTCTGATTGCACTGTAGGGGAACTCAACCTTTTTTCCAGCCGGGCAGCATTCACATGACAGTTATTTCATACGGTCCGCAACATGCGGATAATGGAAAAAAACACTTTAAGACCAAACAAAATTGACCAAAATATTAAAACTAATTTTTGGCTTTTAATTTTAATGCTATATTAACTTTTCTATCAAACACACACACAAATATTCATTTTTATAAATTTTTACGAGTTAAGGGATAATTTTTATTTTCTTTCTTCTATGACCAAGCCTCCTGCTTACATTCTACTTTTCAAACAAAAAAAAAACCTTTTTTAAGTCAATTCCTACTTAGATCAACAAAGAACAAATTTTATTTTAGCTACTTTTATTAAATAGTTACAATTAATATAAATATGAATATATATATATATATATATATGACAGAATCATAACATTAAGTGGTAATTCTCTTTATTTAAAGATAATGCTTCAGGCAAAGAAAGAGTTAGAAGCATCATGATTGCAGAGCGTCTTTTTACATGCCCAGAACTACACTCATGTCCATAAATTGACATGAGTGTAGTTCTGAGCTTATAAGAAGACGCTCAGCATTCATGATACCCGAATTACAAATTTGGCATATCCTACATGGAAGGTAGTCTATTTTATTTAGATGGCGAGCCGTACAATCATGGATTGTTTGCAGTCTGAAGTTCATCACAGCCTCTTTACGGTTCTTTTGACAAAACTTTTTCCAAATGTCGCGTATGTTAGCCCAGTATTTGGCTATTGATTTTTCTGCCTGGGCAGAATCAGCAGTATATACTAATTTATCAAAAATATGTTTTAAGTGACTTTGGAGAAAAAGGTTTCTTGTCTTGTCACTCAAATGTTCTTCTCTTGGATAGTAAATCTGCCTTTTCGGTACTGTCCACACCCACGCAAGAAGGGATCCATTGAAAAACGATTGCTTTGTTGTATTTATGAAGAAAGTTTAAGGTTTGCCTTATTTCTGAGAGACTGAGTGTTTGTGTCGCTATTCATAGCTACAACATGGATGGCTGCTTTGGAATCGACTAGAATAAGTGCTGCCGTCTTATCCATAGTTGATACTTATTTAGCACCACCCAGGAAGCACGAGTGAAATAAAAATCTCACAATCACGAGTAAAATGGTCTCCCGGATTATAAAATAATTTTTAATGAACAGATGCTACAAAACACAATTGTATATTTTATTATTAAAAAGTAGCTGTATCACATTACATACCAATTTTCACAAGCAAAACATATATAAAAAAATATTATACATTCTTAAAATGCATGAAAATACAAGTTTTTAATCATTTAAAGAAGTTTCCGTTAAAGTTTTTATTATTTATCGATTGAAATAAAACTCCAATATGTAAACAATGTTGCCAGCATATTGAACGGAACGTTACATGATTCCAAAAAATGAAGAACATTAAGTCAATTATTGGAAAAAAAGAAAAACTTGAGCATTTCTTGTTTATTTTTTATAACGTTTGTATTGAAATATTTCATTTTAAGATCTAAAAATAAAATCCAATCATTTTCATTCTAAGAACTCCAACTTTCACTACGTAAATTATTCAGCTGAAATCTGTCTCTGATTCAACAATATGTTTCAAACATTTCTTTATAGAGAATATGCCAGTTGCGTAAAATCTGTTCATTCTGTTCTTCACACAGAATGACACACTAAACAAGCCAATTATTTCTCAGAGAGATGGGCGAGCAATAAAAAATTAATAAATTTTCTGAATAATATAAAAAATTATTTTCTATATGGATATATTTTCTTTAAAGAATTATATTTTATCTGTTTTTGAATAAGATAGGACACGGCAGAATTTTTCTTTTTGCTTATACATTTATTCCGGGGGGGGGGACACTCTATGTCATGTATTTTTAGTTGAAAAAAGATTTTTTATTCAGTTCTCTCTCTTCCAGCTTTCAAAATCTTTAAAAAGTTACGAACATATATATATTTATAATGTTTTTAGCTAATATTTCAATATCTTAAAAAAGTATTGTTAACCCCTTAACCGGTTTATAATGAAACTTGTTGCATGAAAACTTTAAAATTAAATTAAAACTCTTCCATTTTCGCATTTTGTAAGCCCGTGGTCACTCGCGCCTGTTTTTGCTACCGTCGTTACTCGCGGGGTGTGGAGAACACCCCAAACTTTTAACGCGTGTATTTAATTATGAAAATAAAATTAAGTCATTAAGATACATATTTATAAAGTACAAGATGTCTTTTGTATTATACAAATAAAATTATTAAATTTATTGCATACAAATGTGACTAACATTAATTTAAACTAAACATACAAATTTTTTATTTTAAAACACATAATTTTTTATTTTTTCATAAACCACTATAAAATGTATATACCAGTAATAAATATACTTTATAATTAATGAGATAATGATTGTAGAATGTATATAGAAAAATAATATTTTAATCATTTTCCAAACATTGAACATTTTCCAAACTGTATACAAATGCTCAACTTCTCGCGGGAGTTCTCGGCCTCCCAGATAAACTTTTGAAGGTCATTACATTCCAATCGTTCGAAAAAGAGAGATTGCATCAGGTCTGAAGGTTTGATGACCTAAAATGTGCAGCTACAGAAAAAATCATGGTTCTGCGTATTCTTTTTTAAAATCCTGGGAGGATTTTCTTGTTGCTGGGGTGTACAGAACACCCCGCACGAGTGATTGCGGGTTAAATATTATGGATAGTTATATGTAATGTGAAACTATGTCTTTTTTGGTACATTTTGGTCAATAAAATGTTTAAAAAAGACATTCTAAGGGGTTATAATGTAATACCCGGTAAAAAGTCATATTTGACAACTTAAACTGGTATTCATGAGATATAATTTATTTTACTTTCTTAGATGAGCCACACTTATACTTTTGCAACATTACACGGTTCATTCATATGGAAAAAATAAATCAATTTTTTCTTATTTAAGATGACACTAAAAATGTTTTATGTCATGCCATTCAGATTTTAACACGAGAAAATGTGCTTTATAAAAACCCGAAATAGAGTGAGTTTTACTATTTTCTAACGAATGTAATAAAAATAAATTAAGAAGTTACAATGTAAATTTAATAATTTAAAACAAAATATTTTAATTAATATTTAAATTACTAACTCATTTTCTTTACAATTTCTTTTTTACTAATTTTTCATAATTACATTTTTTTAGTAAAGAAAATTCTATAATAAAATCCTTTAAGTTTTTTTTTCTCCTTAAAAAACAATTTCTTTAAAAATCAAATACACATAAAACTGTTTATAACATTTCTTTAAAAAAAATTTCTCAGATATCTTTAATATTTCCACCGGAAACATTATACTAAAAAATGTTTCTCCCATATACTATCAACAGATGATTTATTTTCTTACTTTGAGATTTGCTTATAAAAATATTTTATGATTTATAACCAAAATGCGTTCAAAGTGAAATAATTTGCAAATCCAGAATTATAAAAAAAAAATTGATAGGGAGGATCCAAGTATAAGAATAAGTAAGTATTCATTTATCTGATTGTTGTTCTTCTGGAAGTATCTTTCATAAATAATCTAGCGCTACACAAAAAAGAATGAACAAATATATTTTCAAAAGAATATAATGTTCTCCTTTTCTTAAAATTGTTGATGTTTTTTTATGATTAATCAATTTTTATACTACAAAAAAATATACAGTTTTCCTTTCTTTGTAAGCCCTCCTTGTGTGCAAAAAATAATTTTTGCTGGTTATTACAAAATCCTTTAAAAAGTTTTAACAAAGAATCGCTCATTAAGCACAAAGAAAAAGCTTTGTAAAAAAAAGAATTAGATAAAGAATACATTTTTTTACCGGATACAATGTCTTACAATTATCTGCATGAATAAAAAAACGTTACTATTATCAACAAAGCTCATTATATTTGTTTTTTAACTAATTAATCAAACAAATTATATTTTATTACTATCATTTACAGTATCCCAAAAATACTGCATCGATAACAAAGGAATGAATTAATGTAAGTTAATGAACTACTCTGTTTAGGTTTGTTATTTATAAAACTAAACATATTAAAAATAATTATTAATAATCTATGCTCCTTTTAAACTATATTATTAACCAAGAACATCATGATTTAGTTTCATTTGGATCACGTAACACTATTTTCTATTTTTGAACTATTTTAATTATTGGGAGAAAGTTTTTACGGGGTTACTTTAGAACCCAACAAGAAAATTGCAAGACCATCCCCGGAAAAAATTTATACTAGGTTCTGATATATGAAATGACCGATTGTTACGGTCTACTTTAAATAAATATATCACTTTATAGAACAAACTTTTTTAATCAAAATAAAGAACATTAACTTCAACACATTTTTGCCAACGGGAAACAAGTTTTTTTTATACCAGTATCATAAAATTCAGCAGGTCTGGAGGGGACAAACTCAATGAATGCTTTTCAGCATCCATTGGATTTGTGAAGTATTTCTCTTATATGAAGTTATCCAGATGTTTGAAAAAGTAATAATTCGTAGCTGAGAGATATGGTGAACATGGGGTGGATGGTCTAGAGTTTTGCAGCAAAACGGGTGAAACTTTTGACGAATGGTCATTGAAACATACTGTCAAGTATTGTCGTAGAAAAGAATTGTGCCTTTCCTATTGATCAATGCTGGCTGTTTATGTGCAAGTTTCTGGTGTATTCTGGCGATTTCATTAAAATACGTGATGGTTTCGCCTGCTTTTAGAAAGCTATGGAGAATCAAATCGGCTGAGAACCACCAAAAAATCACCATAATTTTTTTTTTATGGAATTTTGGTTTCGGCAAGTGTAAGGGAATTTTGTCGGCATCCAACTATTGTACTGAACACCGCAAATTGTCATACAAAATCGACTTTTCGTCACTCAACACAATTCGATTGAAAAACAGATTGTTTTCGTTGCGAATAAATACAGAGCATGTTTCGAAACGTTTATTTTTTTTATTCTCATTCAATTCATGAGGAACCAATTTTTCCAATTTTTAACTTTGCCAATCATTCTTAGGCGACGGGAAATGGTTGTAGGTGTTGCACCTAGTTCTTCTGCGTAGTCTCTAACAGTATTGCTAGGATTTTGTTCAACTATCACTCGTAGGACTTCCTTGTCTATAACTGCTCCGGCCGACACCGGCCTTCATTTGTGTGACTCCCGTCACCAGAATCGAACTTTGCGTATCAACGTCGAATGCTATGTTCGTTTACTGAATCGTCTCTAAAGGTAACATTGATGTTTCAGGTAACTGTTGCAGCATTAAGAACACACTTCCACTCATACAAATATAAAACTCTAAAATCTCGAGAATTCCTCCTATGGCTATGTTACACAGTATATTAAAGTTAATGTTTTTTTTTTCAATTTCCATGCCGTGATCTCGGATTCGAGTCTCAAATCCGATCCATGGAGGCTTAGTCATTTGAAGATGCAAACATCTTAAATGCAAATAAGGACGTGTTATAAATATACAACTGCACATGACGAAAGATATAGATATTTTTGTGTTCGAGTGATATGCGTATCCACAAGATAGGGTTTCGAATGATTTTTTTTTCTTTAAATGCTTTTTTAAATGGAAGTATATATTTTTACGTTTACTTGGATAGTAAATGTTTTTGATCCTGAATAAACTACTTTTGAAAAACCCGATCTCGTAGTTAGACTTGCAACCTCTGCGAATACTCTCGTAGAGGACAATATAAAATCACCGAAAAATATTACAATATTTTCAATTAAAACATAGCAAATGAGATAGAGCAAGTTTTTAGCTTTAAAGTGCATGAATAATACATGAATATATCAAAAAGGGTGTTATAACCTAATGTATGAAAATCACAAATTATGAATTTTTTCCCCTGTTAATAATCATTTGAATTTTGCATCTTATTTAAAATGGTTTATAAAGGAAAAACAACACTAAGAAACATTGACCAAGTTTTAATATTGTGAAGCAAATTGGATAGAGAGAGAAAATAAATATATGCAATGAATTTTACGGAAAAGTATACAGAGTATTTCGTAATAAATAAATTGTGTAATAAAAATAAAAATTTCGTTTAAATAAGTACAGAATAAAATTAACACACAATACTTAGCCCATTTTAATTCGAAATTAATCTCAATGCGCAGCAGACAGGGGGGAATTGTAAACAAAGAATCAAATTAAGAACTCGATCATTTAACATTAAATCACATTCCAATAAATAAATAGAATATAAATAAACTTTGGTATCAACTTTCAAAGGAACTGCAATTAAAACAGAACAAACATAATTATTTTAAAAAGTAAATTAGTTACCAAAGTTTACGTTAATTACTTTTTAGAGAAGAATTCCACGAAGAAAGCCATTAATCACTGAACTGAAAAAAATCGTTTGCGTTAAATATTTTCAAACATTTAGAATTTTAAAGGTTACTCTCTGCTAATAGAGAGAGAACTGAAGCATTTTCTTCAGAGAACTTAATTTTATTTGGTAACTGAATACATAATAATTAGTATTCTATTACTTTTAAACAGAATATCCAAATATTATTTTATTTATATTAGAACTGTAGAATGAGAATAAATATAAATTAACGCAGCATTTTTTATCGTCTAAGAGAAATAAATTTAATTTTCTAATTTCGCTGTGCAAGAAAACTTTCAGCATCATAACCTTTATTATTATGAGTTTAATATTTTATAAATGTTTATCTTGAATTCAGAAATATATGATTTTTTTTCAAGTATCAAAAATTACGCTTAATTTATGGACCGTACAAATAATTCTCAAACATTTTCAAATCCTGTTACGCACAAATTAAAAAGACTGAAGATTATTTTAAGAGGAAAATTAAATTGATTTTGAAAAATATAAACTGCAATTATTTCTAGTAGTGTGCTATAATATGTTTTTGAATTCATCCATTCGCGCGATTATTATATTTCCATTTAAGTCTTGGAATTCAGTAATTTCCAAGCATTGAAGGGAAGCTCTTTGAAATTTCTTAACAGTTGTTCGTATAATATTTCCACAATATTTTATGAAGCACTTCAAACAATTTTTGGAAAGCTATTGTTTTATATTAAACATAAATAAATTGTAATAGTGTGCCAAATCTTGCTTTAGGGTGTTGAATGCTGCCTTAATTTTAATAAGTAACTAAAATTTCTGCATAAAAACAGAAAAGTATCGTTATTTTTTTTAATCATATTATAATTTCTTTTCTTATCTTGTTTAATTTTTTAAAATGTAATTTATATAGAATTAAATGGTGTAGCAGTTTAAAAAACATAGACTATTCTTTTTAACACGTTTTTATAAGTTTCACTTGTATGTAATGGAATCAATGAACTAGATTTTTACCCACTTTAAATGTCAGATAAATTCGAAATTTCGCACACTTGTCAAGGACCGATGACAATACAATATTTTCATGATTTTGTTTCATTATCCTGATTAGGATCTTAATAATTAAAGAATATAAGGGTATCTATATTTGGTGACTAATTCGTCAAATCGTTTCCAGATTTGACGACTAATTCATCAAATCGTTTCCAGATTTTGCGAGTAATTGCATAAACCATTTTCAGATTTGACGACTAATTCCATATGCCATTTCTAGATTTGGCGATTTGTTCCAGATTTAGCGCCTAAAAGATTAAGGTGCAACCCTAAAACCGCAATCGGAAGAATAAAAAAATAATTTATACTCTAACTGCTAAATACAGTGGTACCTCGACATACGAGTGTCCCAACATACGAGTTTTTCGAGATACGAGCCGACGAGCAAGTGATTTTTTGCTTTTAGTTACGAGCGAAATTCGAGATACGAGTCCGGTTCGGTTCGGTAGTCCATGGGTCTAGAGGTGGAAGAGAGAGACGTGAACGAGCTCATCGAGGAGCACACCCAGGAACTGAGGAGATACAAGAGTTACAGTCACAGCAGCATACTGAGGTTATGCAAGAAATTGGTTTTGAGGAGTCAGAAGAGGAGGTTATTTCTACAAGTGAGATAAAGGAGATCTTAGGAATGTGGGAGAGAGTTTCACAGTTCGTGGAAAAAAAACACCCAGAAAAAGTTGCAACAAGTCGTGCATCTGACCTTTTTAATGACACTTGCCTAACTCATTACCAGAACATTCTGAGAGGGAGGAAGAAACAAACCTCCTTGGACATGTTTTCTTCTAAGCGGCCTACAGGTGAAAGCGAGAAAAATGTAGCGAAAAAGGCAAAGACCAGTGAGGATATCTAATTTATTTCTTTACATTCTCTTTTTTGTTTTTGTGCAATAAATATTTGATATTTATAAATACGTTTTTATTATTCAAAACCACGTAACAAAAATAACTGGGGGGACATTTTGGAGGTTGGAACGGATTAATGGTAGTTTAATTGTTTTGTATGGGGAAATTTGCTTCGAGATACGAGTAATTCAAGATACGAGCAAGGTTGCGGAACGAATTAAACTCGTATGTCGAGGGACCACAGTATATACTTTTTATTTTGATAGAAGCAAAAAGTTTAGAAGTGATGATACGAATTAACAATACAGCAATACGTTTAAAAAGGGATAAATTTATGTTCTAACTGCTAAATATTTTTTTTTTATTTAAATAAAGCATTATGTTAAGAAGTGATGATACGAATTAACATTTCACAATGCGTTTAAAAGGTGATAATACGATTGATATTTAATATTTCTTCTTAACACACTTTTATTAGTTAAGACCTGTATCTTTTGAGACGGTATCTTTGAAATACAACGATATGAGGCTCATCCGAGGCCCAGTAAACGGAGATAATAAATACCTTTCAGACCCATTAATTAATATCCATTGAAGAGCAAGACTAATTCCAGGAGCCACATAATTCCGGCTCCAAATATCAAACTCAAGAATAAATTCAACAAAGAATAAATGATAGTTTTAAAAACTAGAAAACAGGGTTTTATTGTAGATCGATTTAAAAATTGAAAAATAAAGTATAGTTTAAAAAAAAACTAAAAAAACACGCTTTTATAGTGAATTGAACTAAAAAGTAAAAGAATAATTCTTAAAATAAGAATAAAATGACTAACGAGAAAATTAATGTCATTGTGGTAAAAGCGTTGGGTGCTTTGTACTACATTTTTACACTAACTCAGCATTTTGGAACAGAACTAGTAAAAAATTGTAACAATTAATATAGAGAACCCCTTGCTTTTATCCTAATGACGTTAATTTTCTCGTTAATCATTTTATTCTTATTTTAAGAGTTATTCTTTTACTTTTTAGTTCAATTCACTATAAAAGCATGTTTTTAGTTTTTTTTAAAAAACTATAATTTTTGAATTCTCTTCTAGACGTTGCCTTCTCTACGTCCATTCTGAAGTCGTTTCTCCTTGACTTATTGTTTTCTAACGCTTAGTTACATAGAAGGAGAAAGCTACTTCGTTACTTAGGGCAGTGTTCCGCAACCTTTTTATAGCTGCTGACCGGTCAACGTTTGATAATTTTACCGCGGCCCGCTGAGGGTAGGACACGTTGATTGTTTATATTTTAGATTGTTTTGGTTTAACAATTCTAGTTTATAGTTACATTTAAATATGCCTTGAGAATAAAATATAGTTACACCAAAAATGAATAAAAGTGATTTAACGTGGAATATAAAGTGATTTCCGTGAAAAGTTGCGCAAATCCGAGAGAAATGCACCTTTTTAATAAAATGGCAGTAGTTAAATGTTCCTTAGGCGGCCTGGCACCATTTGATCCACGAACCGGGGGTTGCGGAGCACTGACTTAGGGGAAGTGTAGGCTTTTCGGTCTCGTCGATTAATGATGACAATCTGATTTAGCATAGACATAAATAAACATTCGTTGAATTAAGACATTTATTGGTCACAATAATCGAAAACTGCCAGCGTGCTGATGGTTCAACAAGTGAGCGGAGAAAAAGAGTTAATACTATTTACAAAAATCGAAATATTTATTATTAAAGGTTTGAATCTCTTCATTTCACTTCACAAGGGTGAGGAATATCGCAGAGACGCCACATGGCTCGTGTTGCGCGCGAGTGAATTTTACTTAATACGTCATATTTAATTATATTTTTAAATAAAGAAATTATATGCATAATAAACAATGAAATAAAAACCTATTTATTTGAGCATGATTTTTTTTTGAAATTTATGAAATTTTACGTAATTTAACAAAACTTCTAAGACAAGCATAAGTTATACAAATTCTTTATACGGACAAAACATGGTTAATGTTTTATTTATTGGTTTTGCAATGCACACAAGTACAATACATGGTGTTTCATGTTATATGTGAAAAACTTCTGCTTTATATTATTTTTACAGTATAAGCAAATTAAAATTGTATTGCTGTCTTTAACATGACTATTAAGGGGTCATGTCTGTTTTTTGTCCTTCATTAATCCAACAAATGATTAGAAAAGTAACTGAATAAAGGTTAGATAGGAAGCGGATGTGATATTTTATGAATTTTCTAAAGGTTTTTCAAGGATTGGAGCCCTTTATGCTCCAATTATGTAAGTTTCCCACTTTAAAGTAACATTAAAACTGTTATCAATGAACCTTGTAATTTTGAACCACATTCAATTCACGAGGACTTTGAGCATTGATGGATGTATATAACGTACATTCGCTCTTCTACGCTGCTATTTTTAATAACATCGGAATTTGAA
This sequence comes from Trichonephila inaurata madagascariensis, assembly GCA_019973955.1. Lineage (NCBI taxonomy): Eukaryota > Metazoa > Arthropoda > Arachnida > Araneae > Nephilidae > Trichonephila > Trichonephila inaurata. Next base: position 30,646 of record BMAV01006153.1, on the reverse strand, counting down.
CTCAACCCCTTAACTGGCGATTAAAAGCTACACAATTTGCTTCCTAATGTCATCGTATTTCTCACAGATACGCGTATGTGGTGTATTGGGGGAGGGGAGTAAAGAAAAAATGCACAAAAAATCAGCAAATCTTTCTCTGAAATAAGAATTTCCTTCGCAAACCCTGAAAGATCAAACCCTTCGAAAGTTTTACTGATAGCAGCGCAAAGAAAACAATTGTATTTTGGAAAGACGTACATATACGTCCAGAGAGCTCAACGCATCTTCTGAGCAAGATGTATATAAATGCCGGGAAGAGTTAAGGCATTAAGACTCAACAAAAACAATGCCAGTTACGATTCAGTGTTCATGACCACTCGGTTCCCATGACAATCTTATACAATAGGTTATTTCAGTTTAAAAAGAAAAATTATGTTGGTTTATAACAAGAAAGTTACTTAAAAAATTAACACTTCAGGAAAAATGTTAAGGGGAGTCCGGGACATCCATAGGAGCCCTTGTTAAATTACACAAGTTTATGTACTTTTTCTCAGAAACTACTTACTTCTTATGGATAAAATTTTTCCAGTAGATTATGAGTACTATCAATAAAACTTTAATGAAGATCTTTGTCTTTTTTTAAAAATTACATTAATTATAAACTTTTAAGCAAATGTCCAACTTTTTCCCCTGAAAATTTAGTTTAAAAAAGCCTTATATAAAACTGTTTGCTAGATATTACTAATTCCGCCATTAAAATGTGTAAGCAACTTAAAAGTATGCTCACTGAAAATTTGAGGATTACATAATAAATAGCCATAAACAATAAGGTACATAAAGTGAAAAATATTACATTTTGAGAAAAACAGGATTTAAAGTAAAAATTTGTAATTTTTGATCATTTACTTTCTTTAATACTTTCCATAAGCTTATGAAGCGTTTTCTTTCCCCTCTGCTTCTACAAAAGAGCCTTCTAATACTCTTTTTTTCATTATTTTAGACAATTTAGCCTTTTGGGGGTATCTCAAGACGCTTTCGTTGGCCTTCACGAATCCTACAAGCATGTAATTTTTTGAAGCATTAAACACACAGTTATAAATTAGTTTAATATCACAATGTTTTAACATAATTAATTTGGCTACATGATTCACCCACACACACATACATACTGAACTGTGCACTAGTCATATTTAAACCTAATTTTAGAATTTTTACTTCCACAAATGTAGACTTTGGATTTATTGACCATATGGTGCTATTAACTGACGAATTTGGGTTCTGAGTCTTTCCATGTAAGCATTTCCTAATAACATAAATCTCTAAAATTGGCTTCATTTACTACATTATAGTACATAGCAGATGTCTATGTATTTACATGCCTTCATAGTGCCTTTCGTTACATTCAGTTTCAGTCCTTTGAAATTTGCACCAAGAAATTAAACTTGTAGGATACAGTCCATGATGATGGCTCTTGTTTGAAGACAGAAGACAAAAATAAATGGTCCAAACACAAATTTTAAAACTGTTCCACACACATTCTGCTGAGTCTGTGTTCATACTGTGCACTAATATTACACCCATGGACAAAAAAATTACCGCACAGAAAAGGAGTCGTCGAAATGAAACAAAATTTTACATACCTAATGACTACTTTAATATAAGTAAATAATTAGAAATTCAAAGAAAAAGAATCATTTATTTCAGAGAAAAAGGCACAAGAACAGAGGATTTAATACTATGTTGAAGCCTCTCCACACACACACACACCGTGAATACAAGATGGGATACAAGCGGGCATTGAGTCATACAAGTTCTGTATGATGTCTTGAGACATTTCGTTCCATATTTGCTGTAACCATCCTCTAGTTCATTCAAACTCGTAGGATGCCCAACTCGCAGTCACAAATGTTTCCAGATATGTTCGATTGCAGACACATTTGGGGGTCGGGCAGGACAAGGAAGGGTGGTAACTCTGCGGAGACAGTCTTGTGACACCCTTGCCATGTGAGGCCGAGCATAGTCTTCTTGAAAAATGGCTCCTGGGAGCCGTTGCATGAGTTACAACACATGTGGTTGCAGGTCAGGGACATATCGCTGGGCTGTCATGGTGCCACGGATCAATATTAGGGGTGACCATGTATTGTAGGCAATGGCACCCCATACCATCAAACCAGTTGTGGGAGTGGTGTATCACTTTAAAGAAAAGGCAGGATTGAGGCGATGACCACGGAGTTTCCACACACGCACACGATTGTCATCACTGCTGAGATTGAATCTAGATTCGTCACTGAAGACGACATGGTTCCATTCCGCTGTAGTCCAATTTCCTCGTGCGCAGCACCAATCCAAACGTAGGCATCGATGGGTGGGTTTCAAGGGCAGCACACGTAATGGGCGTCGTGATCCCAAATGTCCTTCAGCCAGGCGCCTTCATATGATTCGAGAAGACACAGGAGCCCCTAGTGAAGGTGCTACTTGTGCCTGGATGGCGGCCGATGAAGCAGTTGGTTGTACGCGTGCATTTCTTACAATGTGGCAGTATTCTCGACCACTGGTCTGTCGAAGGCTTCCTGAGTCTGGTCTTCATGTAAATGACATCTCTCGGATCCACTTGTCCCAACACCTCCCCACAACACAATCAGAGCGGCCTAATTGACGAGCTACTTTCCTAGCTGACCACCCAGCTTCCATCATGCCGATAATTCTCCCCCTCTCAAACTGTGACAGCTGCTCATATTGTCTTCAAAAAGGGCGTAATGTCATGTCTACCTCAGCTCTACTTTTGTAAACGATTCAGCACATTCAAACAAGTTTGATTACCTTTTTTATACTCCACTGAGAACGACGTTAAACGTCCTCTGCCGGCTGTACGTAATGCGCAATGACGCTGCATTTCTAATCATTTGCATACCTCCCCGACATGTACCGTCATGCCACGTTTTGTCCATGAGTGTATTTCTAATATAGCCATACTATAATATTTTTGAATTTTTCACATTAAAATGGAGTCGGCAGTGACCACTTAGGCATTCTCCGCCACTTAACTCTTTTTTTCTCTCCTTTTCCTTTTAAGATCCAAAAGACTTGTATCCCATACATGCTTCCAATATACTCTAATTTTTCCTCTTGAACATCATATGGATTCGCACTCATCATAAACTTATAGAAAGGGAAACATAGGTGATCTTCACTGGGTTCATTTGATGCGATTCAAGGAGTAGCTTCATTTAAAAAAAATAAATAAAAATTCTACTAATTATAATATTTCCTCATATCATATATCCTTTTCAAAAGAAATATTTGAACTTCTAAAAAATGTAAAAAAATAAAAATCGATAATTTTTCAAAAATTCATGTGTTAGACCACCTTAAAAGATTGTAGAAATTAAAATCCGTTTTTTAGAAGAATTTTATAACTACGACTATATAAAAAAATCTAAAAATATAACTTGTATAAAACAGCTGAAGTCACTATTTTCGTATTTTGACCAATCTTGTGTGTTAGAACATGAAATTTCGCGTATCGTAGAAAACTGTCCCTTTAATTTATAAACTAAATCGATATGTCTGACTTAACACTAAGTTTAATACAAGATTTTTTTTTTTTAAAGTAACCTCTCTTTGTTTTTTTTTCAAAATTAATATTAAAAGGGACATTTAATTCAATCAGAAAAAATAAAAATAGCATTAATTATTAAAGAAATAAAATAAAACTGAAACCTTGGAGTAGAAATATAAGACCAATCATGAATAAATAGTTTTAAAGATTTAGATTTAAATAAATTTAATCACATTTTTTAATAAAGAGATATTAATTATGTGAGCAAAATATTATTTAGGAATAATTTAATAATGAAATAATAATAGGAACAAATATCATTAAGCATGGAGTTACCTTTTATATTTTCAAAATCTTTAAATTATAAAACACCAAAATAATTTAAAAGTTCTTCTCCCGAATCTTAAAAAAAAAATAACAAATAAAAGCTGTGTGAAAAATAAAACCTGAACATTATGAATTTATCAGAGATGAATAAGTTCCCAAAATCTGTTCTGATGAAATAATTTAATCCCTTGAAAATAAGTTTTATAAATAACAAAAAGAAAAAAATATAAGAAATGAATGCGGAGTGACTTCAAGAACTCTGGAAATTGATTCTGATCTCCATTGCATTTATTCGAACTTCTGTCAAGCAGACAGAAATGCATTTAGGAAATTTATTTTTCTGGAAATTCCTCAACAAAACAAATCTCAAAATGAGTAAAGAAACTTACAAATGTCAATGAAAATCTTCGAATAAGAGTTTTCTTTCTTCAAAAAGTATTTTTCTGGCGGGCATATCAAGAGGGATTGAATAAGTAATGGAGAAAAATACCTCCGATTCAGCTGAAAAGTTCTCTCTTTCGTGGTCAGAAAGTAAAACAAAAAGCAGAACAGAATAACTTAAAGAAAATCAATACATATATCCTGGCTTCCAGTGACGTGGTTTCCAAGAATAAGTTTCTTCGTTTGTTTTCATAAGGAATTTCAAAAATAAATACGATACTTCTTTTGACTTAAGTATTATATTCTTTCAAATTAATGTAGAATAATGATCTTTTAAAGAAAACTTTATTTTGTTAAAGTGGATTAATTGACATATCTACATTAAAAAAAGGAAGAGTTTGTACTGAAAAGCCTAAGCACACGAAATTTGATATTCTAAATTTAAGGGTAATGATAGCTTAGAACTCAATCTTTTTTTAAAAATATATATATATCTTAATATATCTCTTAAAATATATATCTTTTTAAAAAAATAAATATAGGACAAGACTTTGGTATACATTGTGGCTGAGCTATTGCAGAAATGTCACAGGAATACGTTCCTATCTGATAGCTCTATATTTCTTTTGCATGGAGATGACTAATGTTTAAAGCTTATAAACATAAATAACCTTCTATTAAATATATATTAATAAATGCTCGGTATAAATATCTGACAATAAAATTCGGTGAATAGTCCTGTAACATTAACGTAGGTGAAATATTCTGTCCTTTGAAATAGTCACCTCTCATAACGATATACCGCTGAGATCTGCTATATACATGTCCCGTAAACTTTGCAAGAAGTCTTCATTTAGGATGGAGTTCAAAAATCTCGTCACGCTTCATTGGATGTCGGGAATATCGTAAAATCTCTTACATTTCAAAGCGAGTTTGAGTCGTGTCAATAAGAAGACTGGAGGATTGAGATCTGGCGAGTATGGTGGATGTTCAATTTGTAGCACTCCCTTTTCTGCCAGGAACTGTTTGACGATATTGGCTGTGTGAGGGTGAGCATTGTCGTAAACAAAAAACCATGAATCTTGTTGTGCGTACTGGGTCGTACCCTACGCTTCCTTCACGTTTTTTTCATCCCTAATGACTGGATAACGATTTGTCGCACGGATTAACCGTTAATCTGCAGTTCATTAGCCACCATGCTCTCAGTTATCTTTCGTGATTATAATTTCCTCACTTTCTCAATGTTTTCACCACTGACGGAGGTCACCGGTCTTCTGCTACGAGTTTTGTCAGGAATACTTTCCCGCTCTTTTCAAAAATGGGCTAACCACTCGTACATACCCTTCATGGAAAGTGTTTTATCATTATGAGCATGTTACCAACATAGCATAGGTTTCTTTTGGTGCCTTGCCAAGCTTAAAAAAACTTCAAATTGTTCTTTGGTTTCTTCATTTTCCTGTTCTCAGATAACAAAAGCATTGAACAAGCACTTTGTAAAACAAGTCTTACATGGAACACAAATAACGCTCAACTGAACAACGGTGAAGGCAGATGGTCAACACTGGCCACTACGCATGTGCAGCGTTTTGTTTCGCTTGTGTTGCCAGATCGGCTGTTCTGACTGCATTCGCCGAACTTTATTCTCAGAGTTTGTATATCGTAGCCAGGCTCTTGAGCGAAACTTCACGTTATTACGATTCTTAAGTATATGAGAGATTTATGTCTTGATAAATTTTCTTTTTTTATCAAGCCAATAGAAATAAGCAAATTTCTAATAAATATCTTTATATATAAAAATTACGTGTCACAGTGTTTGTCCGCGCGATGGACTCCGAAACTACTCAAACGATTCTGACATAATTTTGCATATTGTGTGTCATTTCGTCCAACTTAAAACATAGGATAGTTTTTATCTCAATTTTTGACGTCATTATTTTTTATTGCCCGAAATGCGTGGAATCCGTGAAACGGGAAATTTCGCCAAATAATTTCGGATTATGTGTGTACCTGCATAATCCGATTTTACGGACCAAGGTGCATGAAAGGTCAGTGCCTGGTGTATTTAGGGGCGTGGAATCCGAATTTCGAATTGAATCCCAAAAATACCCGTAACTTTGCTGGACAATACCGGATGACCGTATTTTAGTCACTACATGGCAGGACATTCCCATAAAACCCAGGGAGTGTGAAAACTTGGTTCCTGGCGTATTTTGAAACGGGCAATTAGAATCTGACATCTAATATATAAAATTGTCGCAACTTTGCCGAATATTGCCAGAAGACCGTTTTTAGACAAACCTTAGTAGGGGCTTACCGTAAAGACCTTGGAGCGCGAAAAGTTGATTCCTGGCGTATTTTGAGACGGGAAATTAGAATCCGATATCCAATATGTGTGAGAATTTGTCGCAAATTTGCCGGATAATTCTGGATGACAGTCTATTACGCGGACCGTTACAGGAACTTTCCTCAAAAGTCTTGAAGCGGAAAAATCTTTATAATCATTTTCGGGGTGGTGAACGAGAATCCGAAATCGGATATTAGAAATTCCCGAAACTTTGCCGGATAATGCCAGACGACCCTAATGCCCCTTTCCAGCGACTGAACGTGTAGACTCAGGAGAGCCAAAAGTAGTCCCCGGTTTCATCTATGGGTCGGAAACGAGAATCTGAAATCAGGTTTCAGTACTTTGCTCACATTAATTTGCAGGATATTCCAAAATTAGGCGGAAGGGCTTCGCGTTCGAGTTCCTCTTACGAATTTTTATTCCCTATAGAGGTTGAATTTGTAAGCGCTAGGGCACCGAAATTCAGTCCCGAGGGGTGTGCTTAGGAGTGGAGAAGAGGAGAATCTGATATCGGATTTTAGGTCTTCCGGTAACTTTATTGAATAATACTGGACGACCGTAATTTGCGTAGACAGCGGTGTCAGTTTAACTTACAAACGTAGGGACGCAAAAAAAGGGTCCCTAACGTATTTTGAGACAGCCGATCCAAATATTTAATCCACTTTGAAAAATTCCGTATTAAAAAAAATGCCAGATGACAGTATCTTAAACGAACCATGTCAGAGGCTTATCTTAAAATCCTTGGAGTGTGCAAAGTTCGCTCCCGGTTTTTTTCTGAGTAAGGAACAAGAATCTGAAATCGGACCTTAGAAACTCCATTAACTTCGCCGGAACGATAGTACTGCCTAACCCTTTAGGGCTGGAATTTGCAGGAGCAGAGGCGCCAAAAGTGAGTCCTAGGTGCATCTGGATTCGGATTTCAGAAGTTCCCTTAATTTTTCTAAATATTGCCAGAATGCCTTTGCGTTCGAGTGTCGCTTCCGTAATTTTATTTCCTATAGCTACTAAACTTTCAGGTGCAGCCTCACGAAAATACGACCAACAGAAAATTGCATTTGCAATTGCATCTTCAGACAGTGCTGCCACGTTGTTAAATGGTGTACGAATGCACATTCAGCATTCCAGCTGCCATTAGACATTCATGAGAAACTTGACGCAATGTGTCATATTAAAGAAAGAGCGGAATGGCTATGGTATTGCAAAGGAGTTCAATCATAATCTGAAATGTCCCATAAACACTCACTCGAAGCTTTACATAGAACTTTGTAAGATTTAAACGGCAGCGAGGAAATATTCGGTGGTGATCTCCTATTACTGTCTGGTGATTTCCGACAGACATTGCAAGTCATTCCTCGCTGTGCTTTTGCCCACGAGATTAACGTAAGTTTAAAAACAATCGTTTTTTATTGCGAAACGTTGAAACACTTCGATTGACCGAAAACACCTGAGCTCAATTCCAAGAGGATCAATCGGCGCAAATATTTTCTAATCTACTGCTGGATATTAGGAACAGTGAAGTAGAACTGCATCAAAATACACAATGCATCAATGTACCAGGCAATTTCTGTACTGTTGTTCAGACAAAAAAGGAACAGATTGAAAATATCTTCCCTGATATACTGTACAGTTATGTTGAAAAAAAAATGTTGAGTTGACGAAATAAACTTCCAGGTATGGAATTGCTGCCAAGTTATCTAATAAATTTTAAATCAATCGACACTATTGTTGATAAAAAAAACCTGTAATATTTTTGAAATCCCGGGATGTATTAGAAATGCCATCTCACAATCTTCGGTCCCTCTGCTAACATTAATGAGGTCAAAACCTATTGCCAAGCAGACCTGGCGTGTAAAAGAACTGACGCACATTAAATCTGTCGTGGCTCAAACTTTTTCCCGTTTGCATGGTGCCGAAATTAAGAGAAGGTTGCTAAATCAGATATTTGCCTGGTGGGCACCCATTTGAAAGCGGGTTAAATTTACGGGGTCCGTCACCAATAGCCCTCGTATTACTTAATAGAGAGATATTAATAAGTACTCACTCATTATTAATGTTAAGGCATTTTTTGATTTTGCAGAGAGCATTTACCACTGGTAAATAACCTTAGACTACTTTCAATATCCTTCCACAGCTTGCTATTCAGGAGGCTGAATCGTCAATTCAGAAAGTACTGCTCATCACACGCTTATGAACTCTGAAATTTTAATCATTTGTTTAAAACATCCTAGTTTTTATTAGCCATCCGTTTCAGCTCTCTTACATGATTACTTCCTGGTGTTAATGTATTCACAAGCAAAATACTTAGAATACATTTTAAAAAGTACAGGGTAAGTTAAAGAAATTAAGGTATCCGACTATGTTCGGAACCGTGAATTTTCAAAAGTGCATAAATGGATAATATTTATGATATTTAGTGTCACTTAAATTAGAAAATGTATATAACATTGTTTTAAGAATAGCATTAAAATAAAAAAATTATTTAAGTACAATGTTTGTTTTTTGACAAAAAATGAACTTAGAATGACCCATTTTCAAAATATTCTCCTTTTACGAAAAATGCCTCAATTATAATTATATTTTGCCTGTATATAGCTCAAAGCTCTGTACAGAGGCTCAACTAGAATTTTTGAAATATATAACTTAGAGGTGGGTTTATCCATGTTTTGCGACAAGAGAGGGGAGAAATTTTAAGAAAAAAATGCAGATAATTATTTCAATGGGTGGTAACTCTGAAAATAATGTGAATTTTTTAAAATTCCTTGTTGAGCCTCTGTACCTCTCTCTATCATTCTGAGCTATGTACAGACAAAATATTATTATAATAGAAGCATTTTCAACAAAAGGAGAACATTTTGAAGAAAGATTGTTCTAAGTTAATTTTTTGCCAAAATATTGTATTTAACCCGCGATCACTCGCGCGGCGTGTTCTGTACACCCCAGCAACAAGAAAAGCTTCCTACAATCCTAAAAATAATGCGCAGAGCCACGATGTTTTCTGTAGCTGCCCATTTTAGGTCATTGAACCTTCAGACCTGATGTAATCAATCTCGCTAGGACGATTGGAATGTAACAACCTTCAAAAGTTTATTTGGGGTGCTGAGAACACCCCGCGAGTGATTGAGTTATATTTTCGTACTCGAAGCATCTACGGAAAAGTACGGTTTACTCTTTCCGTTTACGTTTTTTCAAATATATTAATATGTACGAATATTTTATTTAAAATTTCAATAAATGCGGTATAAAAATAATATAATTCTATAAAATATTTGTAAAATACATTTTTTTTTTAAAAATTTCAAAACGTTTTCTAGAAATTATGACAAAAACTCCATGAGAAAGGGAGAAATAGCGACTTTGTCGTCTATTAGATACTGTATCAACAGATTGTCAAGATGAACTAAATGAATTCGATGACTGCGTGATTTCGTAACCAATGTTGGAGAGATGAAACTTGAAATCATAAATTTTTATAATACAGTTGATACCACTGATGAAATGTGCAGTATATATATTATGTATAGCGAATATGTAACCTTTGGCCATTGCGAATATTTTATCATCTACTTAATACTGCAAGAATTAATGCTTAATTTGTCTATCATTCTGTTCTTCCTGAAAATAAATGAGACATTTAATATTATTAGAGGAGATTAGAATGGATCTTGTGCAGCCACAGTGGGATATGAGATCGGATTTCCCAAACCTTAACAAAACACTCAAAAGAAGTTTTACTGACACAGAATATATTAAAAAGAGCATTAATCCCCCTAAAAAAGGGGTGTGGCACTGCTTGTTCACGGGTAAAAGAAGTAAAAACTATTTGTTTTTGTCTTCAATGTAAGAAAAATATGTGCTTAAAGCATATGAATACAGTCTGCTCTGAATGTTTGAAAAATGATTAAAATATTATTTTTCTACTTTTTACTATCCTTATAATTAATTATAAAGTATATTTATTACTGGTATATGCGTTTTACTTGTGGTTTATGAAAAAATATAAAATTGTGTACTTCAAAATGAAAATTTTGTAGGTTTAGTTTAAATTAATGCTAGTCTCATTTGAATGCAATAAATTTAACAATTTTGTTTCTATAATACAAAAAACCTCTTATACTTCATAAATATATATCATAATTGAGACTTAAAATTTTTTTCTTACTTAAATACACGTGTTAAGAAAGTTTGGGGTGTTCTCTACACCCCGCGAGTGACGACGGTAGAAAAACAGGTGCGAGTGACCGCGGGTTAAATAATTTTTTTTGTCAAAATGTCCTTGAAACAATTTTATACATGCATTCTAATCTAAGTGACACTAAATATCATGATAATTATCCATTTATACGCTTTTTTAAAATCACGGTTCCGAACTTAGTCGGATACCTTAAATTCACTTCAGAATCATTCAATTCATTAATTGAAAATGTTTCTTCAGATACTATACCAAATTTCTAATATTATTTCTGGTTCCCCCCCCCCGATGCCTCTTATAATTTAATTTCAATTATGTGATCTATCAAAATGTCTTATAAAATGGAAATTAAATTATAGAATAAACTTAATAAATTTGAATGTGTTACACGAAAGTGCCATATAAAAATGGTTTGTAATTTTTAACAATTTGTTAATAAATTTTAATTTATTCTGGCATTTTAAGAGTTAGCAATTTTTCCATATGAAAAACTGCATAAAAATGATTCACTCTAAAATCAGTCTTCCCAACAATATTGGACAGAACATCACCATGAATAACAAAACGAGTCTTGGAGAATATTCCATGGACGTCATCTGGCAGTGAAGCCGACACAAAGGAGACATCCGGACACGAGGACGACTGGGAAGCAAACATTTTTTCGACGAGAAAGCTTTCCTGCAATACCGTCTGACAGTGGCAGATGTTAAAGAAATGCCCAACAAATAAATGTTTGGGTTTTCTCACACAAAAGAACAAGTTGCTTATGTATTTCACTCTCAGAATGATGACAATGATGGACGCGATTCCAAAACTCATTTTTTGTTGTTGAGGTGAAAATAACCAGTTTAAAATTTAGGCTGTCCATGGATATTTTGATTCGTAAATATATCTGGGTATTTCAAGAATATATCCCATCGGGATCATTTGTTCTGTATTAATGTTATAGCTTATACTATTTTCATTCAAATTCTGTATGATAAAATGAACTTCTGCTATTTGAAATTGAGATATTTTGAACATTTTTTGTTGGGAAGGGGGCAACAAACACATTTCTGGTTTTGCTTATGTTTATTGCATATTTGATAGATAATGTTTTATTATATATTTAGTATAAATAATTTTAAATTATTATCCAAAGTATTTTTAAAAAGAAAAAGCAAATTTAAAAGTTATTAATATTAGTCATGGAATACCGAAATAGATGATTTACAATTTGGTGATATCATAAAGAATATCTCTTGAGTATCTTGTGATTAGTTTTGGTGATTTTCAAAGCTAAGAACATTTTGAAATGATAATTATACTAACAAATTTCCATAGGATGTACTGCTTAAATAATAAAAAATTTTAAAAGTTGCATTTTTTCGTTTTCGATCAAGTTAAAATTAATTCAATAGAATTAATACAAAATAATACATAATTAATAAAAGAGAATGTTACAATACATTGATATTTTATAAAAAATTTTCTTTTTACACACACACGTAAATTTAACAAAACTCTTGTTTCTCTCTCTCTCTCTCTCTCTTTTTTTGCTGAATTTAATGATTTTATTGTATAATAGAATTGCAAGTATTGTTCTCTTCAAACAAGTATTGACTTTTGAAATTATTATATCTTTAAAATATGGCATTTTCTATTAATTTATTTCATTTACCAAAGTTTAAAAAGAGGAAATATAATACCTTCGGTCTCTTTATGCTTTTTACTTATTAGTAATTAAGAGAACATGGTACGATTTACGAAAAAAGTTTTAATTTAAGGATTTTCAAAAATTTTCTGGTTGCCTCTTATGTGTGTACACTATGTAAAACAGATTTTGTGCTCAAAGTTGCATAAAAAGCAAGCCATTTAATTTTTTAAGGAAAAAAAAATTGTGAAGTGATTTTAAAATGCTACTCTCCTCCAACAAAAATTTACGTGCACGCATGAAATTTGATTTACATGGGTTACATGGGAAAAATTGGTATGGGTTCTGCGATAACATGATTGTTATTAGTTCAATACTTCTTTTTCTGAATACTTATTGAAAATTCTTTACAAAATGTACAAATTCTGAGTTCAATTATTTTTAAAAAAATAAGTATCGCTTTGATCAAAAGTGCATACCAACTTTTGTTACATGTACTATTAGCAACAAGTGAAAAAAATTTCTAAGTATTAGGTTCAATAGAAAAATGGCTTTAACACTTTAAATGAAGACAAACTAGTTATTTTATCTTTCTGAGATAAGAGGCAGTTTAAAGTTTTGATTTGCCATAGGGATGTGAATAAAAACGAACGTAAAGGCTATCATAATTCTGCGTTTTTTAAGTGTAGTGATTTCAAATTTTGTGAACAAATTTTTTGTGAGGTCATAGAAAATTATATAAAGAATAATTTATGCTAAAAAGTAGATTTGATTTTTTTATCAGATTTTTGTCGATTGAATCGTACTGTGTCTTCTTAACGAAGGGTGGATATTTTGAAGTAAAATTGTATGAAATCGACATTTTGCGTACCATGTAACCACTGTTGAATATATGCTACGCTCAGGCCAAGATCGAATTGTAACCTCATGGGGATACATGGCTTATTTAAGTGTACAACCAGTGTAACCAGAACAGGAAATATTATAAGGTAGATTTTTTCATTTATTGGAATTTAGCAAAACTACAAAAGTACGAAAATTAGAGTTGAAACTACAAATTTCTCTCTCTTCGTGAATTTGCTTAAAATGTTCCTTGGGGTTCAAATAGGTTTTTTACTTGCTTTACATGAGTGCATTGTCATTTTTATTCCATTTCTTCATCCTCATCACAAATAGATAAATCCCTATCAGAGTCACTGTCGTATTAATCGGTTTCCTACAAATAATCTTCAGAATCACTTTCGTTGAAATCCTACGAGGATGCCACATTGACAAGGAAAAGTAAAAGTAAACGAAACAAGTAATATAAAAGAAAAAAAATTGAGTCAATTCATCCAATTGTCATCCAAAACAATTGTGTATATAAATTTCATTTCAAATGAATACTTTAACACGTGAGAAAAAAACCTTTTCAAGTTTTGACACATGTCGCCAAAAGGGTCGCTAAGTCGCCAAAAAGGATACCAACGTGGTTGTATTTGTAATTCTTTAAATAATTAGTTTTAATCAATTAATTTTTATTAATTATTATTATATTATATTGTATTGTCATCTAAAATAAACCTAAATATAAAATTTCATCTCAATTGAGCGCTAAAAAATGTATTTTATTAACGATTGAAAATTCCACTCCGATAAATAAATAGATAAATATATAAATAAATATATAGAGATTGTGAGCTAATAATAGGGATTGAAAAAAATAGTTATTTAAACTTTAGAAAGCGAAACGAAACATGAAGGAATGTTTGCCTCAGTCAGCGTCAAAACGAAAAATGAATTGTGTGTTGTAATGTCAGGGTCAGTGTCCTTAGAAATCTGGGATGTGCGGGTACGATAGAAAGCACAATCTGGTACGCGAGTAGTTAAACCAGGGGTCGACAACCTATCGCATGCGCGGTACCGACCTCTGGGTTAAGCATTGACTTCGGTTGACTCTCAGATTGTGAATATTTATGATTATTCATTTTTTCAAAAGAGGAAAAAATTGTCACAGTTTTATTTCTGAAAAGATGTTTTATATATAGAAATGTCACAATAAATTAAATAATTATATCGCAAGAATATCTGTCGTAGATTATGGATTAAATTAACTACTTCCCTTGATTATCTCGCTTACTTATTGCAATTAATTTTTATAATGAGTTATCTTCGGTTCGTATGTAATGCAATTAATTGTTATCACGTCTTATCTGGTCATAGCTGTCTTTATTAGTGCGGTTTCTTTCATTACGTTTCAACTTATGAAAGCTTATGATGTCTGAAAGTCAACTGATATCCGACTACATTCGAAACCGTGATTTTGCAAGAGAGTACAAACGATTTTTTTTTTATATATTTAGTGCCTCTTAGATTACAAAACACTATAAAATTGTTTTATGAATATTATCACAATAAAAAATTATTTAAAGGGAATTTTTTGGCAAAAAAAGAAAACAGAATGACCTAATTTCAAAACATTCCCCTTTTATGGAAAATGCTTCTATAGTAATAATATTTTTTCTATATATGCAGTTCTGACATCTGTACAGAGCCTGAACAATGAGTTTTGAAATATATGACTTAGAAGTGGATTTATCCATATTTTAATACATCAAAATGGAGAAATTTTATCAAAGAAAAAAAAAAATGCCGATACTTATTTCAATTAGTAGTAAGTATGAAAGTAATGTGAAATTTTCAATGAATACACGCATTCTAGTATTCTAGTTCAGGCTCTCTGTTGAAGTCTTAGCTATATATAACAAAAGTATTATTATCATAGAAGCATTTTTCATAAAAGGAGAATGTTTTGAAAATAGATAAATATAAATTTATTTATTGCCAAAATATTGCGTTTAAAAAAACTTTTATTGCAATATTATTAAAATAGTTTTATACGTGTATTTTTTATTCTAAATGATTCTATTTATGAAAAAAATCGTTTCTATGCTTTTGAAAAAATCATGATTCCTAAAGTAGACGGATACC
The DNA here is from genome assembly GCA_019973955.1 of Trichonephila inaurata madagascariensis. NCBI lineage: Eukaryota > Metazoa > Arthropoda > Arachnida > Araneae > Nephilidae > Trichonephila > Trichonephila inaurata. The sequence goes on along the minus strand of BMAV01006153.1, from coordinate 15,264 downwards.
TTAATATATATAAAAAAAATTGGGAACGCACTATAAGAATATTTTTTTCGCCATTTGTTGGATTTGAATCTGTGCAATTCCTACCTATGTATTGTAAATTGGGAGTTCATGATCACCTAAAAGATTCAGAATATAACTTCTTAGAAAACTAACTGCAGAATATAAGTGTAGTGGTTCTTTGTCGCATTGGGAAGTGATCCAGCATCAATCATTCATTATTCCGGAGAATCTAAGAGCATTCAACAGATGTTAATATTGCTACTGAAAAAAACGAGACCCAACAAGACTCTTATATCGTTAAAAGATTCAGGAGGTAAGCCAGTAAGAAAATAGACCAGATATAAGTACACAGAATGTAAAGTATCACTTTGTGTTGACCCTTGTTTCGAAAACTTCCATACCGAGATTAATCTGAATAATAAGATGATGATAAAATTAAATGCTTTATTTCATGTAAAAATCAAAAAATTCTACATAACACCTACATATTATATTTTGTGTTTAACTTCCTAATATTTAATAATAAAATTTTTAAAAAATTGATGATTTTTATAAATTTTTCAAAAAAAGTTAGAAAAGGGAAAATAAATTAAATTTTAATTTAAAAGAAAAAATGGAATTTTCAGTTGTAGT